>JARHVA010008440.1:312500-487594 GCA_037957365.1 Torreya grandis
GACCAGTTACTAGTAGACTATCTATTAGGAGGAAAATTTATAGATAAGTATTCACCATATGGTAGCACACATAAAAGTTTTCTATTTACTATAAATGGATAAATAATCAAAGATCCCATATTATTCTATGTAACAAAGCAATATTCTAGTAATATAGTTCTCAATTAAGCACCACACAATCCTATCCTAGATGAAATTGAGAGAATAAGACAAAAAATAAAAGAAGACATATGTTCCAATGATCCTTAAAAAAATTGGAAAAAATTAATGCCTACCATATAAATTAACCTAGTAGAAGTGAACTAAATGAAGATATGAAATAATAGTCCTATCCCTACATAAGACTATCAGGATATAGAAAATGCTATTAAATAATTACTAGATGCTAGTTTGATTGAGCCTAGTACATCTTTCTATTGTTTTCTATGCATTAATGGTTAATAAAAACTCAGAGCAAAAGTGGGGTAAAAACATAATGGTAATAAATTATAATCCATTAAATGTTATTACTATATCATATCTGTATCCTATCCCTAATAAGTCTTCTTTACTTTAGAAAGTTTCAAATTGTAAATATTTTTCTCAAATTGATTGCAAATCACGATTTTATTAGATAAGGGTAAAAGAGGAAGATCGACAAAAACAACATTCAATTATCTATTTGCCCATTTTTAGTGGAAGGTGATGTCTTTTGGTTTTATGAATGCACCTACATATTTCCATAGTTTTACGAACAAAATATTTATAGGTATGATATAATTCAATTCCTATATGTATATATTGATGATATATTGATCTTCATTCAATCACTTGAAGGTCATTTACAACATTTGAAGAAATTATGTGACACTATTGTAAGTGTTAGAATTATGATTTCTAAAACTAAAATACAGTTGTGTTAGACTGATTGTAAATTCTTTGGTATGGAAGTAAAGAATAGTAAGATCAAAGTATAGAATCATATTAAGGATAAGATTATTTAATTCCTAGATCAGTTAGATATAAATTAGTTACAATCATTCTTTGGAATTCTCAATTATGTAACTAGTTTTTATGTAGATAGTGGTGTAGATAGACATTGCTTACAAAAATTATTAAAGAAAAATCATAAGTGTAATTGGATTGTTGAACATAGAAAAGTAGTCCAAATAATTAAAAAGGAGATATCCCATCTTCTAGAACTTCATGTTCCCAAAATATAAGACTATTTTTTATATATTGATGCTTCAAATGTTGCTTAGGGAGGAATCCTTTCTTGCATAGAAAATGGAAAGGAACATGTTTGTGAATATGCTAGTGTAGTATTTTTAGATGATGTGAAAAAGTGGATTTCCTCTCATAAAAAAAATTATGCAGTGAAAAAATAAATGGATAAATTTTCCTTAAAATTGATTCATGTGCAGCATTTTGTGATAAAAATTGATTGTACCATATTTATAACATTCAAAGAGAAAGATCATGGTAGAAAATATGGTCATGGTAAGTATGTTCATTGACAAGATTATTTTAATTATTTAAATTATACTACTTAGAATATTTTTGGCCAAGGAATGTAATTGTAGATTGGTTGAGAATAAATCCTTCTCTATCTTGTATGGATCAAACACAAGGTCCTGAAAGACCTCAATTTACTATTGAAAAGGTAAAATGTACTAGGTTTGATGATCTTTCTCTTCCTATCTAAACAAGGATATCCAAGCATATAGAACAAGAATTGGTATCTTCTAAGGCATGTAGTATATAATATTTTGGCTTGCATAATCATTTAATAATTAGAAGATTATATTCTTAATTATTATGCTCAAAATTTTTAGACCTAATTTACAAGCCTAATTATTAGTGGCGTATTAGAATTGAAGAACTAAATGATCATCTGATTAAATTTGTAATATTTTTTGGTCCTTCCATACTAATATTATATTTTTCACATCCACCCAAAAGACTAATTACATATACTGTAATTAGAAGAAGATTAACATGGGATTTTGAAATGCAAATCTGTATAAATTCCCATAGTACTCTTTATACTCCATTTTTGGAACTATAATTTTTATTTTGAATTACATGTAATTTCAGGCCAATAATGATAGAAGGCATTATGAAATATTCTAAAAGATTCTTGTTTGAAGAATAAGGGTCAAATTAGTGAAACCCTAGAAGTTCATCTTCATCTGACGATGCTCAGAGACTAGCACCTGGCCCTTAACATCTTTATCTTATCTCTTCATCATAATCATATTCATAGTGCACATATTCTTTATCTAGTGCACCTTACTATATGTATAGTATTTATATAATAATCAATCATTTTTTAGTTATAAAAGCTAAGGATGTGATAGATAATGTCATCATAGATTCCAATAATCCTCACTCCTTATGTTATAAATAATTGGTTTAGGAAGCATAGTGGGCTTCGATAAATATCAAAGAATTTAATAATCTCTACCCTTAAGAAGTGCAATATCAATAAAGATTATGATCTTCACTTACCTTTAGGATCCTGTGAATCATAAATTTATTCTATTATAGATAAATCTCTGAAATATCTAAAATCTTTAAGTAACTTGAAGTTATAACCATTTGGTCATTATCCTTCATTGATATTTTATTTATACATATAAAATATGTCCTAAAAAATTCTATCCATTTGGTATTAGAGCCATAAGTCATAACATAGAAAATAGGATCTAACCTGATCCAAAATTATTAATTCATTTTAAAATCATATAGTTTGTCTGTTGCCTTATTGTTATCTAATTCCTGTCTAAGAGAACATAATTCATTGTTTTGATATTTTATTATAAGGAATTATTCTAATCATAATTATTTAGATACATAGACACACTCTTAGTCCCTAAAAATTAGTGAATTCTCTCATGTTGCAGATGAACAAGGATTCAAGATCCTTAATGAGGTAGTATTGAAAGGATATCTGAGTCTAGATTCTTAGAACCTTGGTGAAGAGATATTTGAAGTTAAAAAATGAAGTGTTGTTTATAAATGTTACTAAAGATAACTTCCTAGTTACTCTTGTTAATTTTAGGTCTACTAATATTAATCCATCAAGTGTATACAAAAAATCTCAATTAGATTCTAAGGAAAAAAATTATTAGTTAAAATCCTATATAAAATTACATATGAGTCTTTTGTGAAACCTCATGTGAAAAACATTGAGATTGCCTTAGAATACAAGACAAAAAATAATTATTTAATAAATTTTATTCCTATCTTTCCCAATTCTGAAATTGAATATATTAGGAGTCAAGAAGATGTATAATTTGTCCATTTGGCTTGACAAGTTGATATAAACCCCTTATTTCCAAATAATATTAAGCCTATCCATTATATTTTTATCTATGATAGATTTCAAATAAATTTCTATCATGATTTTCAGTTATGCAATCTTTCATAGTTAAATGATGGACATGTCTATTATGAATTATGTCCAAATCTGTCAATTAGTGTAAGAGACAAAGGGTGTACAAAAGTAAAAGATGGAAGTTTAGATTGTTGGGGATTATTTTATTCTATCTATGGTTTTGAAATGTTTGGCCCATTTTACTATGATAATATTAATATTCAAAATATTTATTCCATGATAAATACAAGCCACCCTACAATTATAGAAAGTCTTCCATATGCTAAGTGTTATAGTTCAGTTGAAAAAAGGTTTGATTAACTCTATTCCTCTACCACTAGAGTATAAAATTGATTGGTTAAATTATGTCATGCCTAAATATAATAATTAAAACAAATTTATTCATTATATTTATGTAAATAAGATACATATCTTACCTAGGATATTATTTCATAATATTTCTTCTAAACATAAAGAATCTCCTAGACAATTTTTCTAGCTAGTCTAGCAAAAGTACCAGAAAAGGTAATTTGGTTGTTGAGATAGAAGATGAACAAATTAATCAAGGAGATGAAAGGTTATTATATTTATCTCTATATAAATTATATAAAGACAAAAAATTTGGATTTTATCTAGAAGATGATCTTAATTTCTATAAAGGTGTCAGATGGCCTCCACTAAAAATATATCACAAATCTGAAGAAGGAAATTATATTAATCTTGTTACACTTTTTATCCTGATAGAGCTAAATACAATGATCCATCAAATGAATTCAAACATATAAATTATGTTTCTAGGTTTAATTCTCACTTCTAAGATAATTTTGATGATCTTTGTCATGATGTGCAAAGAATTAGAACATTCATGGATATTGTTCATAATATTAGTAATTATGTGTCATATCTTAGAAATATAGTCCAAGTTGTATATGATCGTGTAGATAAATTTTTGAACACTATCATTCCTCTGTTGAGAATATTGGTAGTATTCAAGGATCTATAAATAATATCTCAAGGGTTGTACATAATATTGATAGTTAGTTTGACCAACTTATTCAGAGTATTTATTAATTGGAAAAACAATAAAAAATAAAATAAGATACACCATTGGCCTTGCCCTCAACCTCTAATAGTGGATTGTAAAAAATGCATTTTGGTCATAGGTTACATGTTGCCTTGTTTAAAAAACACCAAGATAAATCTATTAATCATCAAGAAAATAAATATGGACAATCCAAATCCCTTATACAAATAGGTTATGTTCCTATTCAGCCATGTTATTTAAATATGAATGATCTTCTTGATCCATATTAATAAATTACTAGTTGGTGTAATTATTTTGAATATATAGCAGTTTCTGGTAGAATGGATGAATCTATTATTTGACCTTACTACTAAATATTTTTGGGACATTATAGGAACATACTAGGATTGATTAGGAGAAATATTTCAAAATACCCAGGTATTTCTTCAAGATGAACCTATAAAAGCTTTATACTGCTTACTACTTATTGAATTTATTCCTCCATATCCAAATAAAAATACTAAAGAAGCTAAATGGTTGATGAGGATGAATCTATGTGACTTATCATAGTTTTAAGTTTATGCTAAGAAATTCATAAAGCTTGCGTATTCCTCTAAATGTGCCCATTCTAACTTTATAAAAATTCATTTCTTAAATTATTTTCCATATTATATTACTAAAAAAATCTCTGCTTACTTACAGCTTAAAATATTATTATTGATACTTGTGCTTTGGTTGATATCATTGATTTTAACCATATCCAAGTTTTAGAACTTATATCTGATACTAAATCTATTACAAAACATGGAAAACACTAATCCAGTTGCCTAGCCCCTGAATTTCCATAAATTGTTCCATATAGATGTAAATAATATGTCCACAAGCCTAAATGCCAACTGAAGTACAAATGTCTTACTTTTTTAAATCACTATTTTCCTCACTACCATACACTTACACCTAAACATACCTATTTTTGTCACCATAAATTTCCTCATCCTCAATCCAAAAAGATAATTTTTTATATTTATTATTAGCTTGGCCACAAAATACCTAGTTATAAATGTAAAAATCTAGTTGTAAAAGTTGTCTACTCTTCTCACACTATAATTCAATAAAGACTGTATTGTATATATCTAAATATGTGTGTGTGTGTATAATTGTTATATATTAACTTTGAGGTTTATACTATCTGATGTTTTATTGCATATGAGTCTCACCTCAATTTAAATTTTTATTTAACATACTTTGTATAAATATTAGTATGATGGTAATTATTATATGATTATTTAAATAATAATTATAGCTAGGGATTTATAGCATAAAAAGTAATTTTCATTACGTAATAAAATGTAATGAGTTTTTTATATGTTAATATACTATTATCTGGTCAATGCTTGGAAAGAAACTCAATATGTGCATAAATAATGTTTTAGGTTTATTCTAAGTATTATGAAAATTAGGTTCTAATGTGAGACCATTATTATTATTAAATAATATCACACTATTATAGTTTTGATTATGTTGAGAATAATTAGATGAATAAATAAGTATGATTTTAATCTATTAACTTTTCTACACTATTATGATTTGTATAATGGAATAGATGTGATTATATGATTTACTTATATTCATACATGCTATGGCATTCTTTATGGGAATCTATATATATTTGAAATTTTTGGATTTTAGAATTATTATGCTTATCTAATATTAAAGACATTAAATAACTAGGTGAAACAGACTTCACATACTTAGTGCTACTAATAGATAGATAGAGGATATCCAAATGAGTTTTGTGTGTGAATTTGATTGATATTGAGATCTGAAGAACTATATTTAAACCTTGGACAGAGTAATTTTATGGTTTGAACATTGTAATTTCATCTATTTGATTTAGTTTAAATTTTTCGAATGATATCATGTTAGAACATATTTATTTATGTTATGTTGCATGTGATAGTTACCTTACAACACATAGGTTCTAGTTAACATTCTCAATTTCTACACCATCACTATCTACCCATCTATGAAGGGAGGCCCATCCCTTGTTTGAATATTATGGTGGGATCAATGGTCCATGGTTTGTGTGAAAAATCACTCATATGATACTTTCACTCCCCTTTCATTAGTCAACTGATAGAGACTTTACTCATGATTATTTTTGGATATTAAGAAGTTCATTTTGACTTGTTTATTTTTTACAACATTGTATATTTATAATATGATGTTTAGATATGTAATAGTGTATACTTATATTATTTATTGATAATTTTGTAAAAGAAATAGTTGGATATTTATGTATGAACTTATTATGATATTTAAACCAATAGTGGTTGATTTATTAATTTGGGTAAATTAGTATTATTTTATGTTTTAATTGTCAAACCAAATTACTAGTTTTATAAAGTGATCATTAGCTAAATAAATCATATGGTTAACCTGATGGTTTTTAAATTATTTTTTTAGAAATGATGCATTTAGTAAAGATCATTAAATCTTGGAATCAGTTAAGGTAATTTGTTTTGAGTTAAATAATAATAATAATTATCCTAATTCTAGTTTAACCTTGAGGTGTTATTACAAGTCATTTGGCCAATTAAGGGGCTATGTGAATTATTGAATCCCTTGATATGTATCATTGAGTTTTGTAGTAGGTTGGTGATAATACCCATGGTGGTTAGGATATTTATACCATAAATGTTTAATCCTTATCCATTATCAATGATCACCCTTTTGACACACTTATTGTGAATTTTTGCTTCTATGAACAAAGGTAACTCTTATTTAATAAGATCTATAGATGGTAATTCTACTAGATCAAAGGTGATTAATTTTGCATTATTTTTGAGATATCACATGATATATGCAAATTAATTTGGCTTGATGTCACTTAAAAACTAGGTTTCACATAATGCCCCATCTAATATATCCTTAGAGATAGTAGATTGATTTAGAAGTTCAAGTATAGAAATCTTAACATATTTGTTGTTATGATCCACACTTATAATATCTAAAAATAATGTAGAATATAATGTATATCAACTCAACACAATATATATGGGTGGACCAATATGTCCAAATAATCAATATATGCATAAATAGAATACCCTTAAGGTATGAAAACACCATACAATACTCCTTTAGGAAGGAATAACTCACAATGTCTCTTTGAGGGGATAACCTCCAATATCCTCTAATAATAGAAGACTTAATACTTACTTGATACCTTTACAAGGATAATCATATCCTTTATATATACCTCTATCTAACTAACAATGGATGGGTAACCTCCTAATCCCAATATAGGCCAACTATTACCCAATACACTAATTCTACAAGTTACTCCATTATCCTAATATATTGGACCCATATAACTAACTAAAGGGGATGTGTGACACATGTCAACATCTTCATCAAACCATATACATTAATATATCATATCCATAGATGCATAGCATTACTTCCCTCCTTGGCATGTTTCATTCTTGAAACATAGGAAGAAAGCAAATAATGAGTGTGCTTCAAATTATTGCACACTTGTCTCCAATCTCAATCATATAGCCATCCATATGTGATCCTGGTAGGTGATATCTCTCCAAGATTATTTCCAAATTTCATTTTTCTCCTATAATTCCATTCATGATCATAATTTTACTATTTTGGTGTCTATGTATAATTATTCCTCTTGTGATTCCACGTACCATATTCTACTGCACTACTCTGATTCCATCCATGACCATAGTATGCATTCTTTGGATTCCATGCATTGCCATAGTTATTAGAATTCTGATTTCTTATATATCCAAAGTGATTGTTATTATGACACTCCCTCACATGGCTCCATGACTATTTCCTCTCATGATGATGTGGGTGTCTATATACCTCAACTTTTTCTAATACTTTGACCTCAATTATTTTATTGGGATGGATGGACCCATTACTTTTTCAAAAATCACCTCCCTTGTTATTTTATTATAAATAGGGTTTTACCCCTATTTTGAAACCAACTCATGAATATGAAATTATTAAATATATTCAATCTGAGTATTTTGGGAAATATTATTTGAGAAGTAATAGGTTGAAGAATTGTAATGAGTACAGAGTTGACTTTATCAATTATTTAAATAATCATATTAGATTAATTTAGAAGTTAAAGTATGGAAATCTTAACATGTGTGTTGCTCAATTGTTCAATGTTAGACCATTTAATTCTAAATGGGCTTAATTGACCCTTAGTTTAGTATTAATTAGATAACTAATAATATATTATTTATTACCATGAGATGGAAACCTCATGAAAATAAATAATAAAGTTATAAATATTTAATTATTAACAAATTTTAATTAAATTATTTTTTTGGGATGGATGAACCCATTATTTTTACAATGGTCACCTCCCTTGGTATTTTATTATAAATAGGGTTTTACCCCTATTTTGAAACCAACCCATGAATATGAAATTATTGGATATATTCAATCTGAGTATTCTATGAAATATTATCTGAGAAGTGAGAGGTTGAAGAATTGTAATGGGTACAAAGTTGAATTTTTCAATTATTTGAATAATCATTATTAGTGGGTTTTTTACCCCTTTGAGGTTTTTCCATGATAAATTCATGTGTTATGTACATTAATATGTGATCTTTATTATGTGCTTTGATTATTAAATTCATACTTATATCCATATTATGCATTTCTATATATATTATCTATAGACTAATTATTTTCAAGTTCATGTCCATTATATTTGATCACAAGCTTTAAAATAAGAGGTGCTTATTGTATATTAATAGTTGTCTAGTTAGGTTCAACACTTTTACCTTTGTGAGTAGTTACAACATGGAATACATAATCCAATATAGTACATGCATGAATAAAGGGTGTGGAATGGTAGATGTCACTTAAATAAGATCTACATGGAAAACATTATTGAGAGCATCCACATTGGCATCTAGATATTGGCTTTATATTATTCCAAAAATAATTTTGAAGAGATACTAATTGTTATTTTGTGTTAAACCCCCCTCATTATTTGATGTATTTACTTATTTATATGGATTAGTGTAGTGTAATATAAGATTGTCACTATAACTACAAATTGAGGTATAAAATGAGCTATACATGCATCAATAATTAACATATGGGTAGAGAATTAAATATGATTTGTAACTTGTAAAATATTTTTAAATCAAAATAGAGAATCAATAAACCCTAGATCAAAATGTAGGGTTTGGTAGATGATAAGTCAGGATCACCAAATGTTTAACCCTAAAATATAGACTAGGGTAGATAAACTAGGGCACAAGGATGGTATAATATCTCTAGATTAGGCCAAATATTTATAAAACTAAGATAAACATATAATAGATTTATTATATTTATATGATAAGAATAAAAAATACAACTCTACTAGATGTTATAATGAAATAAGATAGTTCGTTCTGATGCCAATACAGACTTAGATCTAGAATAAATAGAAAGTGGACTAGATCTAGATTTTGTAATAGTCACTTGGTTTTTTAAATTTTACCTTTGTATCCATGAACACTAGTATAAACCTAAGATGGTTGCATCGACGTTGTTGTATTACATAGATATAGGTGTTGAATATGGAATACTTGTTAAAACTAGATGAAACCACTTGGATGCTTTTGGGTTTTGTGTTTTCTTCACTTTGGTGTATTTATATTTGACTCATGGACTATCACTCATAAAATATCAAAACCCTAGTTTTTCATATTCATATTAGATGTGGAAAAAATGGGTTAGTGGTCACATAGTCTCAAACTACCAAAAATACCCCTCTATCAATGAGCACTACATACATATCTAATACTTTAAATATTACCTCATATTTATGTAGTTATTCCCTAAATTTTGGATTATGTGTGAATCATGAAATGTGTGATAATCAAGTAGAATAGCTACATAGCTTGTAACTTAGAAAATATATATCTTGGGATACTTACATAGTACTTTATACATGTATATGTGTTGTCCCTATGACTAATATTATAATATGAGAAAATAAAGAAGTTTTTGTTCCATTGAGTGCTTATAGAATGATTTTGATAAGTTGCCTCAGTCTCTTTAGGTCTTTGTCAAGTTTTTTATAGGTGAAGAATGAATGAGGATTGATCTTATATTTATATTGATCCCCTTGGATAATATCTCTAATTAAAGTACTTATTCCAACCTTTAGGATACATTTCATTTTCAAATTGTATGAATTTTGGGTAATTGACACTTGTGTTATAGTAGGACACTTGCATTAATACAAGCATCTAATTAGAATGCAAGTGTCCAAGTAGTTTAAAATAGGTTCAAGTCTAGAACTTGTAGAGATGGAAGATAAGTAGGTTTATAACATTATTAGAAAGATAGAAGGTCTAAATCATAAAAATACATAGGTCAAACTACAAGATAATTAATTAGGCACAAAGAGATAGTGTACATGAGTCTTTTTGTAGTGGGAAAGGTATATAAGATAAAGGCACATACATGATATGAATTTTATAAGTGTAAATGATTGAGGTGATATATAATTCAAAAATAGTGTCTACATTTCCTTAGTATCCTAAAATATTCAATTACTTCCTAACACCAGTTTTAAAATACATTTTTGGCATAAGTTGGACAAGTCACTAACCCAAGTATCATATATCAAAAATTTTAAAGCATGATAAGAGAACCTAATGAGACAATGAGATCTTTTAACTTAATATTTTAGAATATATATAACTTTAAAAAAATTTAACTACAATCCTAATGATGCATTAGCCCTTGAGATGTACAAAAATGCCTTAGACTCTATGATTATAGTATTTTTGTGTAGGATACTAAAAATTACCTCACTACCAATGGCATATGTTTAATCTATCAATATTGACATTCGATTTAATCCCTAATTACAAGATTTTAAAATGGTTAATATAAATCTAAATTTATTGACACTCAATTTTATTCTAGATACTAATAATAATGTTATGGCTCACAACCAGAACTAGTTATATAAAGAGTTACCTTTGGTCCATGTTCCATTGAATTAGAACCTTAGTTTTACAAATAATCCCATGTTATCAAATAATTAACAAATTCATAACCAATAAGTGGTCCCAATTAATGTTTCTACCACATAGGGTATTGTTTTTTATTCTATAAAAGTATAACTATATGTCATTCATCATGTGGTCCAAAAACTTAGCAATGAATTTTTTATCATGCATAAATGTTTGTGGAATAATGTACGAGAAAAAACCAATATGAACTTATCATTTTAGATATATAGTAGACCCTTTAACAAACTAGAGAACAACTCTGAGTCATAATGCAATAAGCATCCTAAGATAAATATATGTGAGGTTGCTTTACCTAATTGGTGTAGAGTTCATAGTACCACAAATTAGATATGAGTGTAAAAATAACAAAAGATGAATTAAATCGTCATGGAATGCAATGCCAAGAATGAACAGGTTAATTTTACTTAGTCTCATGTATGTGTCTATTCATTTAATACAAAGTATGAATCTCATGGATGAGAATTTGAAATTCCTTCCTAATTATGTACCTTATATTTTTTATGGTCCTTATTCCAAGAAAGTATCAAGCATAGGCATAACACTAATAAATATAAATGGTAGGTAATATCTTGATGCATATAATTTTTGGTTCTCACCCACCAAAAATGAAGATGAATATTATGTTTTAATTCTCGGCTTACAATTCACACAGAAGCAAAACTCAAATAGTTATTGATACTTGAAGATTCAAAGATGGTTGTCAACTAGAATATGATAAGAAATTAGTGCAAGCTTTCATACTTGAAAAATTGTAAACATGGATCATAGGACCTAATTGAGTCAATCAAAGAATTAAAAATTAGATCCATCCAAAGGGAGGAAAATCATATAACATATTAACTATAAACTTAAACAACTAATTTAACACAACTCTATGAGTCCAAGATCCCAAAATAATTTGTGTATTTTTTTCCATGTACCTCAATCCCTATTAATGTGGAAAACATTTAAGTGTTTGATGATGATCAATATATTATACAGTTTCTAAATAATTTTAATACTTCTGAATCTTACATAATTAATGAAAAGGATTTTGATCCCACTAACACATAGGAATTAGGAAATGATAGCCTAATGTTGATGAAAAAAAATAAAATACATGTGAGTATGGAGTCACTATAGCAATTATTTGATATGGATATTCAAGAATAAAGATCGAAGTGGTCCAAAATAAATTAATCTAATTTTATTAAAATAAAATTGGGAAATCGTGATCATATAAAACATTTCAACATTAGATTGACTTGATCTAAATTTGAAAGGTATAAATTGAAGTAATTGATAATGAGATATAAATATGTATTTACTTGTACATGTGAATATCTAAAGGTTTTTGACCCCATATTCATAACTCATACTATATCCCTCCATGAAGGGTGTAAACTATTCAAGAAACATCTGAGAGAATTTTAATCCATTATTATAACCTATCATTTATAAATAAATCCAAAAGTTTTTATATGTCAAGATTATGTTCCCAATTAGGCACTCCACATGGGTTACCAATTTGGTGCCAATAAGGAAAAAATGATGAAATTAGACTGTGCATGAATTTCATAAACCTAAATAGAGCTTCAAAAAAGGATAATTATCATCTTCCCTCCATTATTGAAGTTATTCAAATATTTAGTGGGTCATAAATGATGTCTTTATTGTATGTATTCTCAAATTACAATCAAGTATTGGTAGATGTTGAAGATTGAATGAAAACTACTTTTACCACAAAGTGGGGAACCTTTGTATATAATAGGATGCATTTTGACCTAATGAATCTAGGTGCAACTTTCCATCATGCCATGTATTTTTCATTTTAGGGACTCATTGGAAAATGCATCATCATCTATATGGATGATCTGACCATATTTTTGAATAATATGGAAAACCATTATTCCCAATTATAAATAATTTTTGACATATGTAGAAGGTATGGAGTATCAATAAACACAAATAATAGTGTCTTTAGAGACACATAAGGAAATTTTCTGGGCCACTTCATTATCTAATATGGAATTTATATTAACCTAGAGAGACTTAGGTTATCTCAACTATATTGTATCCTAACAATAGAAAAGAGTTTAAATCTTTCTTTAGAAAAATAAATGTTTTATGGAAATTCATTTTATGATTTACATAGATTGCTAGGCCAATTAATTTTATGATGAAATAGCATGCAAAAATCAAGTAGACAACTAAAGTGTGAAGTGTGCTTCAAGATATTAATATCCATATCTTAATCTCCAATTTTTATCAACCCTGACTTCACTAAGGATTTCTTCATGTATTTGTTTACATCAAAACATACTATAGTAGTAATGTGCATGTATAAGGTAGATGATAGTGCAATCTAATTGCCTTTATGAGAACTAATTTTAAAGATGAATAATTGAAGTATTCCATGATAGAAAAGTAGATTAATCTTATGATTAAGGTAGTAAAAAAGTTTAGACCCTACATTTTGCACAATAAGACCTACACCATTGTCCTATACCCAGCTACCAAATTGATGCTTAGACATAATAAATTAGGTAAAATAAGAGGAAAATTGATGACTAACCTAGAAGAGTTTAATATTTAAATCAGACCTACTAAAATGTTGAGAGGATATGTTAATATTGAAATAATTATTTATATATGTCCACACATCTCTATTGAATAAATCAATAAAGCTCAAGTCACTAGAGGCAATCGATATACCCTAATTATCTACTACTTGCTCATAATCCCATCCCCTCTTGAGTTAAATAAAGAAAAAAGATGATCACTTAGAATCAAATCAAATCATTAAATGATGAATAAAGGAGTGTTGTATCAAAATAACTATGAAGTAATATATTTTATATGAGTATCAAAATAAGACATTGAATATGTCCTATAAAATCTCCATTAAATTATTATCAATATGCATCCTTTGTTAAATTCTACAACATACAAAATTCTAGTTTCAGGATACTACTATCCTATCATATTCAAGAATGATCACATATATGTTATATCATGCCATTAGTGACAATTATTTTAAAACATAGAATTACATTCAATAATTCCTTTGCATCCTATAATAAAATGATGCCCTTTTATATAATGGGTGTTTATTTTATGTGAGTGATTAATTAAAATTCCTCAACAAGACAAAAATTTATATTGACATACACAAATTATTTTGCTAAATGGACTAAGGATATATTAACAAATAATTATTGAGATCAAGATGAGATCAAGTTTCTTGAGAAAATATACTAACTATATTTTGAGCATTATTTTCTTTGGTTTATGGTAATGAACCCACCTTCCAATCTATATAAGTCATTGATTGGGCCTATAATGATTAGATTACCATCAAGTTTTCTTTGAATTATTATCCACATGTAAATGGAGTTGTGGAATCAACTGATGTTAAATTTATGGATTATTTTAATAATCAATAGAATAAAAACCAAGAGAATGGCATATGTTTCTAAAGTATGCAATATGGTTAGACTAAACAAGACATAAAAAGGATCTTAAAACTTCCTCTTTTCTATAAGTTTATGAGTAGAAAACTAAGTTTCTCATTACTATAAAGATACCAACATATAAATTCATTAAATATTATATGCAATAATATTTAAGGATTCATTTGAGGTTAATATACATTGTCCATATGGAGGATGAACAAATTTAAGCTTTGTAAATCTTTAGTAAACACCAGGACATTGTCAAGAGACAGGTCAATAAAAGGTTAAAAATTATGGTTTTCTAAATTTCATACTTAGTGATTCTATGGTTATAAATAACATGAAAAGAAATGAAAACATTATAAATTAAATCCCATTTAGCTTATAAAATATAATATTTTTTTAATTTTGGGTAACAATGATTTTCACTTGAAGGATCTCAAAGGTAATGATTTAACTTTTTCAGTGAATGGGCAATTTTGGAAACATTATTTCATGCCTAATCCAACTAGATAAATATCATAATGAATGCTATGTTTAACTTAGTGATAGGATTATATTATATTTCCATATTTTCTAGATTACTTTCTAGTTTTCATAAGATAAATTTTCTATTTTTAGCAATTCTTGCTTTCTAGAGTAATTGTTTTACTTTCATAGACTAGTTTATTTAAATTCAAAAAAATCTAATGATTTTGTGATTTAATAAATATTATCCTAAAAATAGGGGCCAAAATCAAATTAAAATTATGTTTATGTATAATATTATCAATGTATTTGTATTCAAATCCCTTTGATCAAATGTGTCATATTTGAGGGAAAAAATACCTAAATTAAATAAGTTGATCAGACTATTATAATTCACTTTGATGTTTTCATGCAAATTTTAAAAATAATTCTCATTCTAAAATATTAACTACATATTTAAACATTTAATAATTTTTTGATAGATAATAGACAATGATTAAGGTCAAAGAATGAAGAGAGTATCTTATGTAAAATAAATACCATTCATATTTTCCCAGCTAATGGGGGTTCCAAACCCTTCTTCTAAGAAAGGTTTACTAAAAAAAATGGAATAAGGGTGAATCAACTAACATATATCAAAGTTATGGATGTATAGATAGTATTAGAGCAATGACTAGAGTGGAATCAAAGGTATCTCTATCAAGGTTATGGATGCTTGGTTGATAGTAGAGTGATGCTTGACTTCTAATACTTTAGTACTTAAAAGATAAATGTTTTGAGAAAAATAAGATAAATACAATCTAAATATATTCCTAATTCTTTGCTAAAACTCTCATAACAAGTTTTAATTAATAATCAAAATATCACACACAATCTAAATATTGAAAAGGGTTAAAATGTTGCATGATTATGTTTGGATTCTATTTCTATTTTTTGTTTTTTTTGTTTTTTTTTTGGTAAAGTTTGAAGTTCCATATGATAAAACCAATATTTTAGGTTCTCAAATGCTCTGGATTATTTCCCTACTGCGTTGCCACTTTTTGTGACCAACACCCCCCCACCTTCAATTTTTTTAGATGCAGACCTAATTGCCATTTAAAATATTCATGATAATACCTTATGTATTACATGTTTAGGTCTACCTCACATGAAAATGGATTTGTCTTCTTATAGTTTATTTATATTTTGTTACAACTTTCATAAGCAATACTTTTTCACAATGCTAATATTTTCAAGGTCAATTTAGGTCTTTTTTATTGTGTTAAATCTAGGCTAAAATATTATTTATATTGATATGTTATAAAACATCTTTTGAAATTTCAAAATGTGACCATTGGAAAGTTTACACATGTTCTGATCAAAAATTTTTATGCCTTTAATATCAAAATTTAGGTGGAATTGGCTATGTTTATGATTTATTCTACTAATTAGCTAATCTAATATCTTGTCCAAATTTCTATTTATGCCTATTTATATAGGTTGTACCAAACATTAAGAGACAATTATATGTGTATTCATCTAGTTTTCTCTCTCAATATTTTCAAAACTCTACATCTAAATTTCACTCAAGAAATCAAGATTAAGCCACACATTTCAATCTCACTTATCTATAGCCAACAGGTTCAAGATAGTCTATGGAGTCATTTGGGCACCCAAGTGAGTGAGATCATTCCACATGTATTCATCCATTTACCCATAGATTCTTTAATAATTATACATTTTCTATGTATTCAAAATTATCCATAGCAATGTGGGCCATCCACATAACACCATCCCATTTATTCATGGATGAAGTCATCAAATATATATAATATCTTCATCTAGTCTAATAAATAAGTATGGATCATCCATGTGTCACAATCCTACTTATCTATGACCAATAGGTCATTACCTAATTTCCAAAGCTTCACTACCCTTTATATGAACAATATTGATCCACATGTTATAATCTCAACTACCTATAACTTTCAAGAACAAAAGTATGTAGTTAAAACTAGAAGCCCATCTAGAATATCATCAATTGTCCATGTTTCATCATCTTGACAACCAATGACCTACCAAATTAGAGTATAGATTTCAAACTAAGAAACATCAACCATCCACATGACATTACACAAATTGTGAATTTGAATTTTTAAGAAACTAAAAGGCCCTAGTTATACCATAGGCTTATGTTACATTCATAGGTATTTTATAGAGTTTCAATGGTATCTTAATCTCAAAAAAATCCTCCATAGTCATATTCCATCACTGTAAGAATATATTTTATGGACATAATGTTTGATCTAGCTATATTCAAACACCAATTACAACATTATTCATACATTCAAGATAATCTTGATGAAATTTAGCCATACAATGTAGAAGACTAATTATCCACAAACACAAATAGATACACATGTGATGTATATACAATTAAAATAATAGGCTTACATAATGTTTTATCAAAACCAAAGATAATTCCTTACATAAATATGGTGTATGAATTATTTGTCAATGTTCAAATTTCACATTGTATATTTAATCATATACACAACACAACCCCCATGGATTACATTATTGGTGATGAATTTGAGAAATACTACAGAATCCTAGCCCTTGAAATGAGATATAACTATCCTACCACATATGCATAGTTTTTTGCCAACATAGTCTAGGATAACTTGGGATAATGGGGATTTAACCTACAGAATTTTTTAATTAAGGTGCCTATTTTATCTATTCCCATAGTCAAATTTAGACTAGGGAGAAGATTAGTTATGGTGATACTAAATAGGTTATATGGATTCCCTATCATTACCTACATATATTAGATGTGGGTGTATTTGTTATAAATTATCCTAAGTTCTAATAATATTGTAAGCTTAGGGGTGATTATTAGTGCCAATTCAAAGTTCCAAATGTCTGGGTCAAAGAATTTATTTGATGGAATATTATATATGATGTCATATCTACTGAATTTCATCAATGTTATGGTAACCATGTCATAAAATTAGCCTTGGGATCCATCATAGGAATACCCAAAGAATAAGATTTGTGATGATTTCAGTATCACACACATATATAGATTCATAAAAAAATCTAGGTAATTATAGATTTGTTTTATCCAATTGTATATAGCTCCAATATGGATAGGCTATGCCTAAGTTATAAAAACTAATCAAATTAATAATCCAAAATATGGGGGACTACTTGTTATACCCCAACCATATGATAATAATTATAGAAGGCACCTATGCATTCCTATTATATTTGCTAATACAATTCCTAGATAACTTAGTTGATAAAGAAATTAATTCCCAATTATTTGATATTGTAAATGTATATTTTAAAAATGTTCAATATGGATTTATTCAAAAGGTACCTCTAAGTATTGACTAAATGCAATACACAAAATGGGAACATTTCTATTTGGTGGTAAAAATTAGAGTTCATTATGGCCTAGGAAAATATCCAATCAAGTATTGGGTCCCAAGGAAGAATATCAGGAGTATTCTTCAGAGGCTTAATAAAAAATTTCATGTTACATATGTACACATGTGGTTTAAACATGAATCCATATCTTTAAATTCTTAAGATGACACAAATTTCATGGTAAATATGATAAAGGATTCATGTCTATGATAGTGGCACAAAGGATTCTATATGGTCCTAGTATTACTAAGGAAGATGGGAAGTGGATAGATAATGAGGAGATGTTTCCACCATAATTTCACCATCCTCCTCAAATGAAAATGAGAAAATATATGGATATTTATTAGTATATCAATTCTAATATCTTCAAGGGCCTCCCTAGACCTCTTAGTGTTTTTACCTCTCAATTTTCAACTAATATGGGAATATCAATAGTCTCTAAAATCCTAGTGGTATCACTTTCTTTTTCACCCTTGCCACCATTGACAACAACACAATTATTAAGTCTTACTTTTTCTTTCTTGAAAGTTCATATTATTTATATAGTATCATCATTATCCACTACGTTTTCACCCACACAAGTCTTTCCTACTATTGTGGATCCCTCACTTACCATTACTACCATATGCCCCCACCATCATTAATTTGTACATATCCATCTATAGAGCCAATGGATACTTATGTTCAGCACTTTACAACCAATTTTACACTAGTTACAACTATCACGTTTGGCTCCTCTATTTTGACTTATAAGAGAAAATGGATGACTCCACTAGTCTCTACTCAAATTCTTACATAAGAACAAACACCTATGGCATACTAAGGTGTTCTATTGGGTCCCATTTATATATAAATAAGATAGGAACCAAAAATAAGTTGGTAGTTAGAAGAACAAGAGGAAGAAGTATAGAAAGAGGAATAAAAGGAAAAATATAAAGTGTCCATCCTAGTAACCACTCACGTAGTTGCAACACTTGAAACTATGTTAAGTATTGTTTCACCAGTAGAAACAACATCAACTATTTTTTAAGGTATCATTAGTTTGTATACTAAGACTAAGGTTTATATTGACATTGGTATAGTGGTTCTAACTATTGTTAATTATTTTATTTATTCTCTTGTTGTTACTATTATATGCATTGGTTTACTTATTCATCTTTTATAGAATATCTATGAAAATTTCCTTTAAATTTAGTAACACATTCTCTCTTCAACACCACTTATCCATAGGCTGATAAAACACATACACATTTTAAAAATCTACTATCCTACTCCATTTTTTTTACACATTATTTTCCATTAAGATCATTTGACCAATTGGGTATAACATTATCTAAGCTCACTTCCATACATTATTCCATAATATCTATATATCATAACTATTGTAGCACATAATTACACATTTTTTAGAGGGTTAGTTAGGCTCTCTCACTCCTAGATTAAAAATTGTATAAAACCCAAGCTATGGGTATCTTGTGATGGGGGTGAACCTCTAGACAAGGTTGGTTCCTCTTGGTAGATCACCTAAACTACCAGTTTTGACTTAGAAAAGAGTGATAGGGACACAAGGGATAATAAAAAACATATAAATTTTGATACACAAAAATAAAATACACTCAAAATTTCTTAAAACTAACACTAATTAATCTCAAATATAACCTTCACTCACACAATCTCTCAAACTAGTAATTTTGCATCGATATTTCTAAACTAGGCTCACTAAACAATAGATGAAGTATAAAGCAGTATCAAAACTCACATTATACCTTAATTAATGATAAAAAGATAAAATATTAATAACAATAAAAAAATTTAAATACCTATAAAAAGGAAATAAATAAGGACAATCACCAAGGAATAATGCTCCTCCACAAAGTAATCATGCACACGCTGACTAGAAAACTAGATGTAGGTAAAGAGATAGGTAAAATAAGTTATCTTATTACTTCAAGAGGCTGTTATTAAAAATAATTTTATATGAATTTTAATTTTCAAGTGAGATTATATATTTTTAAAATTAAGAATAAAATGGATATATAGGAGAAAATGGAAGGGAGGGGAGAAGAAATATTTTAGCAATCAATAAATGCATTTCAACCACCCTCCATGAGGCTGCATAAAAGAAGAGGAAGATGTAGATGAGTCTCAAAAAAATTTAAATAATTTAGGTAGTGATCTTACTTATAAAATTAACCCTCCAAATTTTAAAATGTCTTACAGCTCTCCCATTAGCCTAAAAAGGCACTAGAAGACAAAATTTGCTTGAAAAATATGACATCATGCTCCACTAACTTGAAAAAAGTCTCCAAACATCTAAAAGCTACCTTAAATGCTCAATATTACTTGATAAAATTATCCAAACATATATAATCCTCTTTAAATTATCCATTAATGGTCCTCAACTCCCCAAAACTCCTCCACTTGACTTTTATACCCCATCTCCACTTGGCTTGTGTTGGCAACTTGCCAACATGGTTAGCCACTTTAGTATTAGATGTTTAGAAGTATATAAAGTAGATTGAGTATAATTTAAATTTTAAATGAAATATTTTTGTCCTTGTAACACCATTATAAAATTATTAAACTTTCACTTTAGATCTGAACTTGTATCTTCACTATTAGACTCAATCACCTAGGCCACCATAAGAGTCTTCACCCTTAAGATTGTCAATGCCCCTATAAAATTTATTATGACCTTCCAACGTATTTTACATGACATTTTATGATTTATTGACCATTTTTTTGGTCTTTAACTAGACACGATCTTACATGACTCCATTAATGGAGGTCTTCAAGCTTACTTGACTTCATTTTTTTACCATAGGAACTCCTATCAAGCTACCAAGACACCTTGAAAGATATTTTAGGAATTGAATAAGGAATTTTTAATTAAATATAATAAATTTAAGGATAAGGATTAATTTTTATGCCTCATTAAAGACCTACAACAATGGTGGAAACCTCCATTAGACCTATAAAACTCACAAAATCATTAGAAAACTTGAGACTAACGTCTTTGGTGATTTCTATGGTTATAAGACTTTACATGGTGATTGGGAGATTGAATGATATTATTTACTAATATATACTCTTTTTTTAGTTCATACTTTTACTTTGAGACCATTCTCAACCTTTTATTCAATTTGAAACTCTTTAAATTAGTTTGGGAAGGTCTACCACCTTCTAGGCTTAGGTAGGTCTAGGGGGATCTCTTTGATAATTTGAGCCACTTGGAGTATTTATTGATTTTTAAAACTTAATAAAAACATGATTATGGATATTATAATAACTCTTTATCACTTTTCCATCCATAAATCCTCCTTTTTACCTCTACTAAAGGCTATTTTAAACCTAGTTTTGAACATAGACTCCATTAATGGATATATGAAACTTGGTTTTACTCTCTCTTTAAGTAAACTAGTGGAATTATACCACATTTAATAATTAAATTACAATAAAAAATACCTAAATTTAAAATATCAAATCACTTAATTTAGTATAAATCAAAAAATGCATCTCTTGGGGTTGCCTCAACTTGCCTTATCAAATTTTTATGCATGTGTAGGTCTAAGTTTTTCCATTTTATTGAGTTTTATGAGGCCCCATGACTTAATTATTGTTTAATTAGTAAACATATGTACCCAAAAAACTATTAAAATAATTTTTTTCCATTATAAATCAATAAAAAAAATTGGAAACACTAATTTCGGCCTATTATACACTCAGAAAATGAGAACCAAGAAACCTAGGAAGAGATAAATAAGCATATATTGAGATTTATAAGGTATGAATAACTAATTAATTTTTAATTATGACCAATAATATCTCAAAAAACTATTAAAATATTTTTTTTTCATCAAAAAACCATTTAAACCTTTTAAAAATACCTTTTGATTGTCTCCACTTGCATGTGAAAATCCTAAATTTTGTAAATTTGCACTTCTCTCCATTATGCCTTGAAATTTTGAATGTGATAATTTTAAAAAGTTTTTGTAATAATTAAAATCAATATAAATTTACTTAAAAATCCTCACATGAGGTTAAAACCATATATCATACATTATAGTCCTCTAAGAAGCTTGCCTAGCTCCATGTTAGCTGTCAATAGATAAGCATAGGACTATAACAAAATAGAATATGATTAAACTATTAGTTTGTAATATAAAATATTATTTACAATTATAAAAACTAATTACCACCATCTCTACCAATTTTCATATATGTATTATTCCTATAAAGGCCTTAAAACTCATTTTTCTCAAAAATAGCTAGTGGGTTGCATGTGTGAATGATTGTTATTGACTACAGAAGGTTTGTAACAAAGAAAAAAATTATTAAACTAATAAATTGGTATTAATTTTGTTATATAAATATTTATATGGTCATGTATGTAATTTTTAAAAAATTTTAGATTATAAATCTACCTATATATGCTCAAAAGTCATAACCTTCTCATAATTAGCAATGGGTTGCCTATGTGAAAGACTACGAGAGTGCCTCAGATAGGAGACAAAATAGTGGGTATTTACATTATATATATGTCCAATTGGAAATAATATAGTCATATTTATTTTATTATTACCCTTTTTACCAAATTTAGAGGTTAGATCACCTCTCTAGCATCTTTAACTCTTCAAATCTTCTCCAAATTAGCTCTCAAGCTTATGCCTGTGTGTATGGTCTGAAACCATTTTATCAACCTTGTAAATTATTTAATTCCATATTATTATTTTTTTTAGTGATTTTATATCACTCTTGATATTTTTTTATAATATTCATCTATTTATAAAACCCTATAACATTCATAAGGTGATCTCCATATAATTCTTGTGAGAGAACACTAGGTCATTGAACTTATTAACACTATTGTGTGTATATAACCCTTGAGAGATGATCATATTTTATTTAATACATCATATAAAATTTTATCACCTTCAACTCAACCTTTAATTCTTTTTATAAGTTATAACCACTATGCCATTCATCTCACCATATCATGGTTTCTTCATTGCATAAGCTAGTAACCAAGACTTCTCAAGTGTACAAATTGCAACCTCCATGTTGGATTCAAAGAAAAAGAGTGACCTATCATTATTGTAACCTTGAATTTTATGATACATTTTTATAAATCCTATTAGTTCTTATAATTTAACATAGATATATCACTTTCTTATGTTTAGGTATCTCACACCAACAACTCTCCTTAGAGAACAATCAAACAGTTTTAGGTGATGTTTATGACTTAGGAGAGATAAAACACTATTTTTTTCCTAGGAAGGATATTCTCATAAAAAAATTATTTTAGAGGCCTAAAGTAGGATGGGTAAGGCACTCAACAAGGTTGAGAACATTGAGTAGGGTCATGAAGCTGGTCTTCTCTTTCCACCATTGGATCATCCATTGCACTAGGACTACTTCTTCTTTAGAGATTCAACATAACATCTTTTTAGCTCATTGGAGCTTCTTTGGAACTTACTAGAGCATCTTCAGAGCTTACTAGATCATCTTCGGAGCTTATTGGAACATATTTTTAGCTTATTAGATCATCTTTAGATCTCACTATGTTCTATCATGATTCTTCAAAACTATTAGCAAAAATGTGTTACCAAAACCATTGATGAATTCTCAACCCTTAAAATTCTCTCTCAATAGAGAGACATTAGGTTTCCTCTAAATATATCCCAACACCACACCAATGCCTTCCAAGATACTACATTGCATCTTCAAGTCAGGACTAGAAAGAGACTATTAATGAAATTAAGGGGTCACTAAATGGTCTAGGAGAGTGGCTTGATCCATCTAGGGAAAATTTTAATATGTAGGCCAATTTTGGCTAATAATAACCTAGACAAGGCTCATTATATTATTGATACACCCCCATGGATAAAATTCATTATGTGGATGAGACTATTTTTTCCCCTTCATCACAAATGATCCCACTAGAAATACCCCACTTTTAATTTCTACAATGATGGATCATGTTATGGATCAAGATATAGTAAACATTCCTCCCTAGATCTAGATTTTGTAGGAAGAGGAAATAGGTAGGAAATATCTGATTATCACTAAATTACTAAAGGTGACTTTCCATTTTGATAAATAGAGAAAAACCATGAGGAAGGTCAATAATAAAACTATATTGGTTGAGGGTGATTCCATGGAAGGGGAGTAAAGGGAGGATATATTCTCTCTAAGAAATAAAATAAATATTCATCTAGTATAATTAGATGAATGCAAAAAATATCCATAAATATTTATAGATTCAACTAGGAGAGTTATTAAGTAGGCTTTCTAGATCTATGACCAATTAAAGAAGAATCTACCAAAACTAATTATTATTGAAGATGCAAGGGATATTCTAGATAAGTTATAGGGTATAACCAAGACCTTTACAACATAATTAGTTCAATAAGAGTTGCAAGAGCTGAGTCTCAACCTGAATGGGTGAGTGTGTCTCAGTCATATGATACTATGAAAGATCTAGATTCCAAGTTTAACTTCATAGGCAAGGCTAAAATAAATAAAACATATAAACATATGAATTTAATTATGGCACCATATTTCACACTAGCCTTGAATCACATAGCCACAAGAATGTATAGCTTTTTAGAGGGGCATAAAGAGATGAATGCCATCATAAAATAATTTATCATCCATGAAAAATGGGAATTATCTATTTTTTATGATATGAGAGTTAGTAGTTTGTACACACCTCTAGGATAATTTGTCACAGTGTCAATTTTTTAGAACCTACTCTAATAAGCTGCCAATAGTTTTTAGATTGAGATAGATGGGTTTATATATAATACCAATGATGAAATAATTTAATTGATAAGTTCTATGAAATACAAGATTGTAAACACATACACACCCAATGTAGCATATAAATCATCTATGATCATCCACAAAAATTTATGGCTAAGTTTCCCTAATTATTTAAGAGGTCAATCATCGATTATGAGACAATAAAAATAGATTTTGATACAAGTTATACTTTATATCAAAAAATTAAATCACTAAATCATATGAATATTCTATTAGGTAAAACATTTTTCCATTCCCAACTATCAATTTCCCAATATTTATTTATAGGGTATACAGTGGTATAAACACCAAAGGGGATTAATTTTGTCACACTTCTAATCTAAGTTCCATTGGTGCCCATGTTCACTATAATTACAACTCTAGTAGGGACATGTGTAATGATGACATCAAATTTCACTGTAACTTTACTGACAATAACCTAGTCTTTAAACATGAAAACCTCATCTTTGAGTGGTGCCACATAAATGTTATACGTGTTCTTTGTGTACCATTTCATGCCTAAGTTGTAACTCAATTATTTTGGCTATTTTTATATCTAAGAGTTATTTTTTATGGAGTATTATTTATATTATATAATTTAATTATGCATGGGTTTCATTAAATTTTTCCATGATATAATTTTAGGAGCTATAAATTTATACTTTTCTTGGAGGATGAGGAATCACCATCCCAAACTACATATTCTTGTACCCTCTCCATTCCAAAGGGAGGAGAATTGAGATAAAGAATAAATATTGATGATTGTTTTGTAAGTTTGTCTTTATGTGTTTATATCTTCCAAATCTTGTGCCACCTTGAGGAAGTTCCATCACACTGGTATTTTTTAGTTAATTAAAATGTGTAGAAGTGATTATAATATAATTACTAACAAAGGATGTGTGACAAAAATATAGTAGTGGTGGAAAACTTTAATTATGAACATTGAATTTAATATATTCATTTAATTTTACTCCTAACTATGTTTTTGTGTCTTATGTGTTCATATAAGCATACATCAGGAATTGGTTTTTAGTCACTTATCCAACTGCTAGTAGAAAGACCAGTTTAGAAGGTTTTCATCTATCTCTGAGTCAAAAACCTTATTTTTTCCTTAAATTTCCCTCTTTTTATAATTTTTTTGGTCTAGTACACTTTAGGTTAGAATTCATCCATCCACATTTAGCATAGTTTTCTGGTTTCTTCTCGAATTCATTTCATCCAAACCATCTAAGATAGATAACCCATTGTTCACCACTATTCCACCACATAGTTATTTAAAACATTATACCCTACAACTTGTGCTTTGGAGTGAAATTATTCACCAATCTTAAAATATTAGTGGCTACCTCATAGTATTATATGGTGTGCATAAAACCCACATCAAAAATATTTATACCTTATGTCACAAGGAAATCATCAATATTCTAAAATCTAAGTTTATCAAAAAATTTGATTACTCAAAATGGGTATTCAGCATTGTTCCCATTCATAATAAATTCATGATGGTTGTTCACATTTATATTGATTTTCATAACATAAAAATAATATGATCTAAATATGATTTTATTTTACCATAAATTGATGTTATCATTGATTATATAGCTTGATATGAGATGTTATATCTCATGGATTGTTTATTGGAATATAATCAGATCCACATGACTCCTTAATATGAAATCAAAACTACTTTCACAACTAAATGGGGAACCTATTATTATTTTAAAATTCCCTTTAGTATTCAAAACATCATCATTACATAACAAAATGAAATGAACCATATGTTCATTATATAATCAATAAGATATTTAAAATTTATATGGATGATATTATAGCTAATTCTAACATCATGAAAATAGTCTTCATGATTTAACCATTATCTTTGACTGACTTATGAAATATAAAGTATGATTCAATCCTTAAAAATGTGTTTATGATGTCAATTTTGATAAAATTATATGATTTTTCATTTTCTTACGAGTGATTGATTTAGAATAAAATATCCAAAGCTACATATGATCTATTACCATCATTACATTAGGGAAAGCCAGAGCTAGTTTGTGATTATATCTTATAGTTTAAGACATGTAAAAAATAATTAGTCTATTAACAATATATTAGAGACATAATATATATTATCTATAGGTATCATGATTCATCTTATGGAGAAATTTTTATATCACACATCTAATAATCTTCAACATCTTGCTATGAAATTATTGAATTAGAAAATAAATTGGGACTTTTTGGGATTAATACAAAGGAAAATTTTGATATTGATTTTTTACCATCAGATTCATCCAACTTGTACACCTAATTCACATATTAAAAAGGTAAATTTTCAATTATAAACACATGTTAAAATATCAATAAGTGGAAAGAATTAGTTTACAAAATAACTCCTATGGTGACTAGAGCACAACATACCAAGAGAGAGCCTATACAATTTGATTCATTTAAATATATTCCTTGTGACATTGGTATAACATTATTGGATAATAGGATGATTTTAATTCCTCCCAATAATTATCATCTACCATATAAATTGAACATATTTATAAATAGAATTTATTTTAACTATCATTGTATTAATGGTCATTGGGATAATGATTGTTGCACAATCAGAGATTGAATTGATAATTATGTTGATATAAGAACTATCATGTTTGTGAAGATTAAATCAATTATCCATATCCTCATTATAATATATCACATTCTACCATGGTTGAGTTATCCTAATACATTCATATCAAGGAACCAATGGTAACTCATCATGTGACTAGAAAGGTTTTTAGATCACCTAGTTATGATAGATCAATGGTACAACCAACTAAACAAAAATTGCACCTATTATAGAAAAATAATAAAACTTATATTAGTTTTGTGAAAAAAATAAATAAGAATCAATCAATAGTGAGAGTGATAAAACTGATAAATATTTTTCAATAGACAATAAAAATATGTTTACTAGAACTATGCACTGAGTAGTGCCAAAAGGAGGGTATAGTCGTTTAGTTATACAACATGATAATTATTATTTATAGTTTATATTACCTTTAGGGTGGAAATAGAATTATTATAGGCTTAGATAATTGCTACATAATTCTAAGATAGATATCATAGAGCTCTACTACTAGCATTCTATCATAGGAAATTAAAATTAAAATCACATATCTCAAAGTTTAAAATGTTAAATCAATATAATAATTACACATTATAATATACCAAAATGCCTCATATCTATATATCTCAAAAAATATATAAAAAAATATAATTAATAGATCACTATATGATAGTATTTTAGTCCATAGGACTATCCTCATCTACATCAACATCTTTTTTATTGGCTAACATGAGACCTACAACTAGAAACCCCAGGATCACCTTGTATCATGGAGTGTGACCTCTTTATTCTCTCTTGGTCCTCATACATAGATAGATATTCTTTGATACTAATATGCTCTCACTATTATCATACGTACTAATTTAATATCATGGGGCCTAAACTGCCCATCAAATATGATAGGGGCATTTTTAACCTTGTTTCCTTAACTCTCATCTCATCTCATTATGTCATAGCTCAAACATATGCTACAATAATAATAAAATATTTATCAAATAGAGGCATATTCAAACCATAAAATGTAATATCCCCTACCAATAGAGATATATGAAAGACACAAAACTATGATACCAAAGACCAAAGCTCTGATACCACTGTAATATCCCTTCGAGTATCAAAACAAAAGCTCCAAATTGCTTATCTAAATTTCTGCAAAATATCTTCAAATATATGAATAAATCATAGTATAATTTCTTATTTATTTGCTCATAAGCTTACAATAGAGATCCTCTGTCAAGTTTACAAAGAATATCAAAAGTTTGGCCTTATAGCCTGAATATTCCACAAAGTGGGCTGAATCTGGCACGTCTCGGCCTGCTGTGCAAAAAACACAGTCACCGACGTTGGTTATACTACCGTCGTCGGTCGACCTGTAGTGGTTCCCTTGCCAACGTCGGTGATGAGTAGACCAATGTCGGTCTCTGTAAGTCTCTATTCGCCGATGTCGGTACCTAAACTTTCTGTAGATGCGTACGGATTTCCATAGATCTGTACGGAAGTCGTATAGCCACTGATATTGCTCAACCTATATGCTTGATCCTGATCTGTAGAATTATGGGCTAATACAAAAGATCTATATCTGTATAATTCTGGAATCAAAACCCAAATAATGAAAATACCTGTAAACCCTCGTGATAGCTTCTGTGTGAAGTTATCTCTCAAACTTGTAAGTACATGTGATAGCTTCTAGATGAAGTTATCTCCCAATTCGGCAATAGATCAGTTGATCTTTCACAACCTCTAAATCGCTCACACTGAAGAGTTGACGTTCTTCAATGCAGTTTGGCAATAGATCAGCTGATCTTTCACAGCCTCTGAATCGCGCACAATGAAGAGTTGACGTTCTCCACTGCAGATGGAATATTGGAACCCTTGGCTCAGTCTTCACAAAAGAATTTCTTAACAAGAATCAATATCAATAATAATCATGAATACAAACTCTCTCCCATGAGAGATTCTTATCCACCTCCAAAGGTGTGCTTGCTAAAATTAGACTCCCTTAAATTAGACTTCCTTAATTTAGAACTAGGGTCTTAAAATTAGACCAAGTCTTAAATTAGGATTAGGATCCTAAAATTAGACCCAATCATTAATAATTAATAATTAATCAATAATTAATAATTAATTAAAATGAGATCAAATAATTAATATTTGATTAAATCAATCAAATATTAATATCTCCCTTAATTCATGTCCGAAAGAGCCCGAACGAATTCCAACCCATCTCTATCAAGACCCTCTATCCATCCCATCAGCCTACGAGGGTCGTATAATAGGCTAATCTTCAACTCTGGACATGTCAACTAAAAAGGGGACATGACAATCCGCCCCTCCTAAAATTGCTTGCCCTCAAGCAATTGCTGAATGATAAACCAATCAATTTTCCTCCTGGATCCCAAATGTAGTCCTGATCTCCGCCGCTGTCAATCAACATGAACTCCAGGCCCTGAATAATATCTGAATCTAGAATGTGAATGCTAGACATACTCGTATCATCATCATGTGACCCGCTTGTAACAGAACGCTGAGTCCCTACCACATGTGCTAACTCTTGAACTGAACTCACCTCAAGACACAGCTCGTCCCCATATATCTCCTATGTTGGTGCCAATGGGCACTCGTCATCGCACTCTATCATGTCATGCAGTGTAGGCATCTCTATCTGATGAAAAAACATATGTTTGAAGCTGCTGCCCCGTATTGCCTTAAGAATATGTGTTTTCCCATCAACTTCAAAATGAACCTCCATGTCTTTGAGTCAAAGAGTAACTTCCTCAAATGAATGAAGCCACTTCATACCCAAAACTAATTCTATGTCCCCCATGTTCACTACATAATAATTAGCCTTAAACTCATAGTTGTTCAAGCGCAATGGGAGGTCTCTAATCATGCGGTCACACCTCAGAGTGTGACCATCGGCTACCTTAACTCTTATTCCCTCAAAATATTTGGTAGTGAGTCCACGCTTCTCCACAAATCTAGCATCTATGAAATTATGTGTGGCTCCTGTATCAAGAAGGGTGGTAACCTTCTGCCCTGCCAAAACTCCATGGAGTCTAAATGACTCATCCGACTGAATGCTGGATAGGTGTGCCTCCTGTATATGAAGCTCTAAATCTACCTCTGCCTTAGGCTCTAAAGCCTCTACCTCCTCAGAACTATCATGCTGTTCGAAATCTTCCGATTCTGACTCCTCATAATATACCTACATCATACGATTCATCTTGCCCTTAGGCCTCAAAGGACAATCGTGATGGATATCATATGGACCTTTGTAGTAGAAGCAAAGCTTCTTCCTGCGTAAATCATTAAGCGCCTCACGATCCAAAGGTGGTGCTATTGGATTAGCCTTTGAATCATTTTTAACCCCAGATTTATCTATGTTAAAATCTGGTCTCTCTGTATCCCCGTTGGAGTGCTTATGGTCTCTAGATGAAGAAGTACCTCTGGAGTTAGATCTACTGGATGGGGCTGCCATCTCCATACTGCGCGCCTTCTTCATAGCTTCATATAATGAAGGAGGATCAAAGCCTTTGATCCAACCTCTCAATGGTTCTGTCAAGCCCTCCATGAAGAGTACTACTAGTCGCCTCTCTGAAATGTCAGGGACCATGACTGATAACTTCTGGAAGTCACCAATGTATGCCTCTAGACTCCCACTTTGACGTAACTGTGCCAACTCTCGAAAATAGGACTCTGGATCCCTCCTATCAAAATGCTCTACTAGCCTGTCCATGAACTCCTGATAAGAGGTGATCTGATCATGATGGAGTGTCACCATCCCGTGGTGCCACCAATCATGAGCTACTCCCTCAAGATGTAGTGTTGCATATTTGATAGCATCTTCCTCAGCCATCGGACCCAATATGAGAAAGGTGTCCAACTTACTAATCCAAGCCTGGGCTGTGACCTTACCACTTCTGTCAAACATCGCGAGTGTGAGCCTGCTTGTAGCATGCTTAAGATATTTGTTCTGGTGTCTAGGTCTTTTGTCCTGTCTAGCCAATCTATAGTGCTCTCTCCTCAGATTAATAAAATGATCAAGGGTCTTCCTCTCTCATACATGAGGAGGTAATAAGTTCCACTCCTCATTTGCAGCCATGTAAACATCTGTAAATGAGGGATCTCCTGCTTCCTCCTCTGCTAGAACATCTGGTTCCTCTCGAATAAACATAGGGCGTGTAGGTCTACCTGCTATCCTAGAATGGGTCTGCTGTGGTCTCTGATTAATAGTAGCAATCCTATTATCTCCTTATTCCCCATTCTATCTATTGGTTGCGTTCATTCCCCTTATCATAGTAGTAAGTGCTTGTAGTGTCTGATTCATCTGTTGTTGGCCTGACATCATAGCACGGTGGAATTCTCTGGTGTCCTGATCAGCGTCATACCAGTGGCCCCTGGGTGGGCTGCCCTCACGTCTGTCACTCATGATGGTCGGTGGCTGATCTAACACCTGAGTACCTTCAAGCAAGGCTCAGCTGTGTGTGTTATACTTGTGTGGTCCCAACTCTTATGGCTGCATAAGATCTATACACCCTCAGGCTGGCAGGATTTAGCTCTGATACCACTATAATATCCCCTACGAATAGAGATATATGAAAGACACAAAACTATGATACCAAAGACCAAAGCTCTGATACCACTGTAATATCCCTTCGAGTATCAAAACAAAAGCTCCAAATTGCTTATCTGAATTTCTGCAAAATATCTTCAAATAGATGAATAAATCACAGTATAATTTCTTATTTATTTGCTCATAAGCTTACAATAGAGATCCTCTGTCAAGTATACAAAGAATATCGAAAGTTTGGCCTTATAGCCTGAATATTCTGCAAACTGGGCTGAATCTGGCACATCTCAGCCTGCTGTGCAAAAAACACAGTCGCCAACGTCGGTTATACTACTGTCGTCGGTCGACCTGTAGTGGTTCCCTTGCCGACGTGGGTGATGAGTAGACTGATGTCGGTCTCTGTTTACCGATGTCGGTACCTGAACTTTCTGTAGATGCGTACGGATTTCCACAGATCTATACGGAAGTCGTACGGCCACTGATATTGCTCAACCTATATGCTTGATCCTGATCTGTAGAATTATGGGCTAATACAAAAGATCTATATCTGTATAATTCTAGAATCAAAACCCAAATAATGAAAATACCTGTAAACCCTCGTGATAGCTTTTGTGTGAAGTTATCTCTCAAACTTGTAAGTACATGTGATAGCTTTTGGATGAAGTTATCTCCCAATTCAGCAATAGATCGGTTGATCTTTCACAACCTCTGCATCGCTCACACTGAAGAGTTGACATTCTTCAATGCAGTTTGGCAATAGATCAGCTGATCTTTCACAGCCTCTGAATCACGCACAATGAAGAGTTGACGTTCTCCACTGCAGATGGAATACTGGAACCCTTGGCTCAGTCTTCACAGAAGAATTTCTTAACAAGAATCAATATCAATAATAATCATGAATACAAACTCTCTCCCATGAGAGATTCTTATACACCTCCAAAGGTGTGCTTGCTAAAATTAGACTCCCTTAAATTAGACTTCCTTAATTTAGAACTAGGGTCTTAAAATTAGACCAAGTCTTAAATTAGGATTAGGATCCTAAAATTAGACCCAATCATTAATAATTAATAATTAATCAATAATTAATAATTAATTAATAATTAATTAAAATGAGATCAAATAATTAATATTTGATTAAATCAATCAAATATTAATATCTCCCTTAATTCATGTCCGAAAGAGCCCGAACGAATTCCAACCCATCTCTATCAAGACCCTCTATCCATCCCATCAGCCTACGAGGGTCGCATAATAGGCTAATCTTCAACTCTGGACATGTCAACTAAAAAGGGGACATGACATAAAAAATCATGTCCTACTCAATATGACCATGATCCATGGTATCATCAAGGATGTTCTATCAACTTATGAAGTGTAGACTTTATAGTCATTGCCAAATAATCCTTTTCACCTATGTAGACATAATGAATAAACATTGGCTATTCCTCAATAAATAATTTGGAAAAAATAAGTGTATAAGTAACAAAAAAAATTCAACACATTCCATGCCTTCAACTTCCTTAATAAGCTCAGGGTCCAACACATCATCAACACATGTTATGCCTCAACATGGGAATAATTGAGCCCATATATGTTGTCTACATAATTTCATATACACATCATTATATCCCACATCATCCACATATAGGATATTTATCACAAGATCCTTCTCATCTTTCATAATGAGGTAATGATCTGCTGGAGATGGATTATCCCTATCCCCTATTATCACTACAGCCCACACACTCCACACCCATAATCATAGGGATAAGGGAACATCCTGATACACCCTAAACTATAATGTGACCCAATCATACTAATAAATCTAAAATATATTTGGCCACTGATCATGAAACCATAAATTCATTAGATTTGGTGAAATTGTGTCTTATCCTCTTACCACCAAACTATTTTTATATATGGTCTTGACACAATATAATCATACTCCAACTGACATGATATATGTATATACCATGTGGTACTCTAATTTATTACCTACCCTTTACTCATTCATTTCCATGAAAACATATTAGGATATTTCAAATCATTACATGACATCCCCATTGGTCAAATAACTAATATATGCTCATACACCCACAATGTAATAATATGGTCCAACTAATTCTACCATTGAATACCTCACATGTGAATCTATACAAGTCATGGTATAGATGATAAAACATAGTCCTAACCAAAAAATATATAGTCCCATGATCCTGTAAACCATATATGATCATGTGAATCATATATGAGATAGATTCACCCCTACAATCCATTATTATGAATGATGTTAGTATAACCTCTTGGATTTTTTGCATGATGCAATATCTAATAACATAATCATAGATAACATAACATCTAACTCAGTAGTTATATGATGATTCACATATAGTATACCAATAAAATACTCATATTCCCTATCCATGGGCCCATACCTCATAACATAATGTAATACCACCCTCCTAATAACCAACAATCTTAGTATCTTCTAGACATCCTCTAGAGTAACTATCATTTCATTTATAGGTAACCCAAATGTGAAAGTGTCTACATCCCACCTCTCATATAATGTGGTAATCATGTGTGCATCATGTGCTATCATATTTAGCCAACCCATATATCCAATTCTATCATTGTCAACAATCAAACTATCCTCATTATCCAAAGGTAAGATGTGCATAGTCTCCATCATTTAACCTCGTTATAACTCCCTATAATATAATCATCCTACAAAAGAAAGTAAAAACATAAAAAATTATAAATTAGTTCATAAAACATATAAAAATCCATAAAATCTTGACACAACATAGTTATTATAGTGTACATTAGCATTTCTTTAGTAGCGTTGGACAACAATGTTGTCACTAAGATAAAAGTGTTCCATTCCTAGACAAGAGCACCCAAACCAGTATGATCCCATGAAATTTTTTAAAAACCCTTATATAAAAAAAATTAACAAAATTTGTCCTAAATGAATATTTATAGTGAAAATGATATAGTTTTTAGCTATTTACCATTATAACATCCTCCTCAGCCTGAATTAAGGATTCCACCTCTTCAAAATGGATACATGAAACTAATTTATTTATAAGCATGTTGGAAAAGTCAAAATTTTAATTTCAAGCTTTAAAAAATCACTAATGAATCCAAAATATTCAATTTTTAGATCATTTAATCATTTTTACTTGTGCCATACTCCTAAGTTATTAGCACCACACTATAAAAACTAGATTTCCAGAAAATTAAATTTTCAATATCTTGCAAACCATAGCTCCAATATCAAAACCATTTTTTCTATATAACCATAACACCTCTTGTATAATATATGTCTCACTCTTATACCATCCTTTTTTTACCCTAGTGACACATACTTCATTTTTCCTTAACAATTCATCTATTTTTAGGTGAACTCATATGAGTTCTGATTGAGGTTTAGTATATTACTAATGTTAAGCACTTGATCACATCTTTTAATAACAAAATCAAATCCTAACCATAATTATGTATGTTTTCACTTTTGGTTATAACTCCTTACACTAGTTTTGTCACTCTCACCAAATTCAGGAGCATACATGGGCACTATTTTTATTAACTTTAACATAGAGAGGATAATTGACTCAATACACATTTACCATACACTATATTTTGACTCGTGACATATTTTTATTTACTTGATACATCATTAGTTATGATTCACTATAATATTGTACATGGATTTTTGGCTCAAAATATCATAGTTTACATAGATTATACATAGTATAACACGTTTATTTAGTATTTGTTGACATAGTTACTCAAACTTGCTTGGTTAATATAACATTTGGCTCAGATTTTCAGATTTATATAGGACATTGGTTTTAGTTTGTTACAAATTATTATAGTTTATAAAAATATCTTATGAAATTTTAAATGCAAATTTTACATAGTTTTTGAAAGTTGGTAAATAGAAATAGAGTATGTACATGGTATAGGATCACACCTTTTATGTATTTTGGCTTAGTTTTAAATAGGTTATGATAATGGGAGCATGCACACAATGTAAGATATGATTATGTGTTGTAAATTACCCTTATTTGGGTTAAATTATCTTAAATATATATTTTTATGCATTTATTATTATAATAAACTCAATTTATCTTATATTTATGAGGTGTTACACATTTTTTCATCTTTTATGACATTTAAAGTTACATTCACATGTAAATTCCTTCATGATTTTCACACACATTCCCCTTACCTCAAGGGGATCAAGGACATTTATAACTCACTAAGAAGGTTTTGAAATTCATGATGGGATTATTTTCAACTCCCTCTTCCTTCCTTTAGTTCTATTTACTAATCTCTCCACTATTAATCTACACACTTAGTCTAACTCATCTTGAAATGCTTGTGTAGTAACCTAAATTTTCTCATAAATACTTGATCATGCCTATTTTATACCTTTTTAACATTAATTTAAATGTCCACTTAATCACAATTATTTGACCAATTTTACCTATCATAAGCATAAGATAAGACCTTATTTCCACACAATTCCATCCACTATCACTTATAGAAATGTTATTATTTTTAAAAACACCTTTACACATATATATACTCTGGCTTAGACCTAAAATTCAAGATCTTTTATGATGGAACATGAATGCATAATAGGAAAGTAATGCATAGTGCTCATGTCCTTTTCTATCGATCTTGTCCTTCCATATAAATAACCAAATTTTAAAAAAGGAAAGTATCCTTCAGGTTAGCCTTAAGATCTTTAAACTCTCTAATGGATGTTTTACCCTCTTTCAAATAATATAAAATCATATACAATTATTTCATTTCAAACATATTCATAATTAATTATATTACAAATGATCCTCTACATAAGTGAACATTGAAAAAAATATCCCTATTCTTCCTAAATTAGTTTCCAAAAAATTAAAACAATCATTAACAAAGTTTTAATTCAATTTTACATGGTCCAAGCCCAACCTATCAATCGATCAAGCCAATTTTTGATGCATTCATATATTTAAATGAGCATATTTTCAAAAATCACTTAGGTGGGAAAACTACATGGAGTTTTGATCCTTCTTCAAAATATTGGCATGTAGGCATTATTCACCACAATTGGGTGTTAAGGTCTAAAACAACTCTAACTATTAACTCTTTTTTACTCTTTTACATATTGTTATCTTCTTGTAGCATAAATATAGAATTTTCAACTTCAATAAGGTATATAAAGGTTTTTTTAAAGATTTAAAAGATAAAATTAGTGAAAGAAGACCTAATTTTAATTGTTTCACCCAATTATTTAGGAAATAATAGTTTTTATAAAATACCAACATGGAAAAAAAACAACCATCACTCATATCCTACAAGGAATTCTTATCCTTGATGGAAATGAGGCTCAATTTCTAGAATATTTCTAGGTTTTGTGTTTTCTTTATGTTCTTATAGTCTATTTTCCTATGTAGTCACCTGATGACTCAAAAATATAAGTACATATCACATTTACATAGTTTTCCCTTGTTTATTTATAATTTATTTATCTATTTTAATATTTTATCTTTAATTTTATATTTTGGACTGTAATTACAGTAACCTACTTTAGTAAATTCCATTTATCTAACTAAGTATTTATTAAAATATTAATTCAAATTTAGATAAAACATTTGGTGAAACCATTTATTTATCAATCCTTTTCAAACCATATATTTTACATAGATTTCAAACCTTCTAGGGTTCCATATTTTATTCAATCTATTTCATCTTTCTTTCTCACAAGTATATGGTTATAAAGGATAAAATGCAAACATCCTCCATGGAAATTTATGTTAAATCAAACATTACCTATGAACAATAAGATTTATGTGCTTACAAATCTATAAATATTAAACAAATTCAATTCCAAATATTAACAAAATATCATTAATTTAATACTTAATCAAGAATATTACCAATAATAAGTGTAAAATAGAAGGCATGTTTGACAGATTTCATTGCTCTGACTACATTTCAATATTCTAATAGTCATTATCCAACTTCCACTATTCACCCATTCCTTATATATTATATCATCATCCATGTTGTTAATAATAAATAAGATAACTCATCACATCATGTATATATTCAACACTTTCCTCCTCAACACCCTCCACCTCTCACAAAACAATTAGATACACATGTGTTAAATACTTATGTATTTAGTCATACAGATATTTGTGACATTTACAATGATATCATGTCTTCCTTAAAAAATTAAAATGATATGAATGTTCCTTCATGAAATTAATTAAAATCAAACAAATTTACTAATTTAAAAATGATGTGAATGTCCAATCTAATAATTATGATGATCAATCCATCATTCCTATGTTTGAAATGGATAGTAAATTATAATCCATGACTACATATTTTCAAACTTCAATAATTCTTACTAGTCATATTATATCTATGATGAATAAAATAAGACGCCTATAAAGATGAGTTTAAAATCTTAGTTTACAAATGTTATCATACAATTCTACTATTCATGATAACATTGTCAAAAATAGACCTCTCACATGAAATGTATGTGAATATCCTTATCCAAATGAATTCATCATGCATAAGTTACCTTTATTTATTGGACATGGAGACCCTTACAAACATTTAACCTAATGTGTTCATTATTTTATTCATTGGGATAAATATGAACATTTATTATTAAAATAATTCCATATAAGTCTAACACAAGAACCTAGTGATTGATTTTATACTCTCGATGATCATTCCCTACCTACTTTTAGAAAGATAGAGGAAATTTGCTTATTAGATTTTCATTAGCATCATGTGTTTATACTAAAAATGGAAATTTATAAGGATTAAACCTACGTGATGGTGAATATTTTTGATATTATGTTATCTAGGTTAAAAATGAATTATATTATTTAACATATCAACCTCAGAATTGGAAATATAATTCATATCTAGTATAGGTCTTATTTATCCTCTTAAATAAAAGAACATTGCATAATACTTATGTTTCTCTTGATAATTTATTTATGTATGTGCATAAGTATGTATGTTATATATTCAAGAATATCAACCCATAATTAAAAAAATATTCTATAAAAATAAAAACAAAAATGTTAAGGATGATTTTAATGAAAGTGAATTGTCAAAAGAAGATTATGTAAGAAATAGTTTAAATCTAAATCCTTATATGTAACTTTTGATAAAATAAATTAATAATGTGTAAAAATAGCATATAAATATCAAACAATAAATACAAATTATGCCACATCAAGATACACCTACAATACTTTTTCTAATTTTATTGTAAAATAAACTCATTACATTACCTACTACTAAAAATAGATCAACAACACATATTATACATAAAGAAGTTAAATCATTTTGTTTCTATAATAGAATCATAGGGCATGATGCATAACATTTTACTAAATTATAATAAAAAATCAAGATTATAAACATGAGGGTATCATTGGCATAGTAAAAAATTAACCAATTATTGCTACTACAATAATTCAACAAGTATTACCTACAATTTTAGCAAGAAAAAAACATCCTCATCTAAAATATTTAACAATCACATTATTCATGATGGATATTATATTAGGTATAAACTTGTTGATCTTACATGTAAACTCATTTTAATGTGCTAGTATTATCATAAATTAGATATAGTAACGAAGACTTAGATCGTAGTGAATATTAGATATCACCCTTGGGATACATCATATTTCCAATTGATTATGTTCCCAAAGTTGTACTTCCAAAGGTTTAGGTCATGCCTCAATCATATTGATAACCCTTTACATTATTAAAATCATGGCTATAATAAATTTAATCCATAATATATCCTAATCAATAAGGCATTACATTTTCCCACCAAGTAATATTAGTCCACATACCACATGATCACAATAATGATCAACCAATGCATGGATAAGAAGAGAATTCTATGTGCCTATATGAATCTCAAAGCTTAAATCATGATTAATATGATTTACTAAAATAACCTTGATCATTAAATTCTTACAAACATTTCAAAAACACATTCAAACACATTTGAATACATTAAAACCTGACTATACATATTTTTTATTATTGTCATCTTCTTATATTTTCTTACCTTTGAGATCATGTGATCCAATATTATAATCCCTTGGATTTCACTAACTTGGTGGCCTCTTAGATATTATATTTTCTATTCCAATTCTATATAGTCTCAAAATAGTTTTCAATTTCACTAAACATTGACATTAATATATTTTCATGTGTATTTTTTCTATATTTTTATCATGTTTCCTATAATATAGGAATCAAACAGAATAGGAAAGAAACACTGACCACTATGGTCCTATTGGATGATCTTATCCTTTGTATTTTTATTCCTAGAATCTACATTTATAGAGATTAAAAATTTAATTCTATCAATTTCAAGGTTATTCACTTGGTATTAGTATGTAACTTTTTTTTCATGTGAAAGATCTTGTTTTCAATATATATTATTCATACATGTGACATCTTTATAAAAGTGTACATTTGATGAAATGAAAATGTACATTCAGTTACTTGTATACATTTTAAACTCTCATATATATTTATAATACTTTAAATTCACATTCCATAGGGGTAAAATTCCTTATATTGAGCCATTCAAACCCTTGCTAGTACACATATTTCATTAACACTTGTTAAGAACTGTCCAGATTCATCTCCTTTATTTTATTTTTGACACCTAAATTTCATTTAAGGGGATTATTTTATTTATTTTACCATATTTTAAAAATACAAAAAAATCATTTATTATTTTTTTAAATAAAAAACATTAAAATACTGTCAAAAATCTAAAATCATGACCTAAGCAAGATTAAAAATCTAGTTTACATATTTACAATGTGTTATTTATCTCATGATTATTAGATATCATATTATTTTTATATCACACATGCATTTCATATTTATTTATGAAGTGTTGTGCTAACACATACATAAATTTATATAGATTAAGACATTGGACTTGTTTCTTCCCATTGGCCTTGTTATGTTTTGAGATTCTTATTCATAGGTGACAATATAGATTAAGATGTTGAACTCTCTTCTACAACCCCTACATTGTTGATCTTTCAATTTTATAAAAATTTCTTCCTAACATTTACATATTACATAGAGTGCATGAACATGTTAGTTTCTAGGATATGATCATATGACATATGCATAGCTTAGATTACCTTTGCTAATTTTATGTTCCATTCATGTGACTTACTTATACATAGTATATTATAAATTGGATTATCTATTGTGTTTTCCCTTGGATCTTGTGTGATATTATTTACTTGATGCATCTATATGAGATCTTGAGTGTGTTTTTTGACATTTAAACATGTCCTTACTTGGACCCTAGGACCTATGTGTGGTCTGTAACAGTTTAACATGTCATTAATTTGGCCCTTAGCCCTATGTATGTGTGGCATTTTAATAGGTCCCTTGTTTATGAAATTCCTCATGTCTATTTGTGTTATTTACAACATTTGAACATGTCATTTATTTTTTCCCTTATCCCATCTATGTAAATTTTATATCATTTGTATATCTTGTCTATGTGATTGTTGATCTTGATGAGTTTTATAAGTGTCATGATCAATATCATGCACTCCTAACATACTAACATACTAATTCCATGATATTTAATGATACAGTATATAATCCTTACCTCTTAATTATTATTCAAAATTAAAATCTTACTATGTTAAAACTTCTCCATAAACTAAAATTTTTAGTGATAACATATTATTATACATGTTTCATATTAACTTTTATTTTTTAGATGATTGATTTTTTAATAAAAAATTAGATTACCTCAAAAAGGGGGTATTTCAGTAAGATTTTCATGCATGAGATAATCAATTATCAGAGAGCAATTTATAATTTAAAAGTTTAAAAAATAAAGTTTCAAAGATTTAATTTATAAATTTAGTTATTGGCACATATTATGGGGTCATAATCCATTGCATATACATTTTATTTCTAGTTTCTAGTATCATTAACATTAAAATTAAAATTTTACAATTAAAATGGGTGAATGATATAGTTTTATTCCATAATTTTATCTACAGACATGGAAATATTTTGGGTGTAGTCCATTATCTTATGATCATATTTTCAAATACAAATATTTGCCAAGATTTTATAATTGAATGTACAAGACATGTGTAGTGGTTGATTTAGTTAGGTTGCATAGTTCATGATGTGGAATCACTGAGCACTCAAACATTATGTGCTAAAATTAATTAGGATTCACCATGTTTACATCTTGGGGTTAAAAATATGGAGATAAATTATCAAGTTTCAACATTCTTCAATGAAAAAAAATTTTACTTCAAAAGGAGAAATGCAAGTTGCAATTTAGTAAACCCCAATTATATCTAATGGTTTGGATAAGAAACTATCTTTTCCAAGTGACTCATGGGAGGCAAAAATTATCCAATTCATTAAGGAACCATCATCACCAATCAAAGGCAAAAAAATTATCATTGATGTCACACATATAGGTGTATTCATTCCACATTCTTAGGCTTGAATGCCCAATAGAATATGAACACCCATGTTTTTAACATGTCCCTTGTTTAAAACATTTCCAAGCATGTTTATAGAAGGGATATGAATTCCCAATGGAACAAGAATTCCCACTATATGTCAAACCAAAAAATTAACACTTTTTTATAAGGGACATGAAGTCTGAATAGAATAAGAATGCCCATTATCTATCAATCCTACCATTCTATAAAAACATTCAAAAAGTAAAGTATCCTTAGGGTATGCATTAAGGTTATTAAACTCTCCACTAGGTATTTTCCCCTCTTTAACCCCTATAAAATAGAATTCAATTTTTAATTTTAAACATCTTGGGAAGATTATTAATTATATTACAAAATCTTATCTACATAATTGGACACCAAAAAAACATCCTTATTTTTTACAAATTAATTGTAAATCACTTAAATTAATAATGAAATAAGTATAAATTAAGTTTTATGAAACCCTATCCAATCATGATCATGTATTCAAACCAATTCTATATGCATTAATTTAGTAAAATGAGCAAAATTTATTAAATAACTTAGGTGGGGTAACTACATGGAGTTTTAATCCCTCTTTAGAGTATTAGTATGTAGGTAGTGCTCAACATAGTGGGGTTTTGATGTCTATCATAACTCAAAATAATAACCCCATTTTACTCTTTCACATATTCTTATCTCTTTATGGCATGAATATAGGGTTTTCAACATCAAGAAGGTATACTCATCTCTTCGTACAACTTTCAAACATCAACTCAATACAATAAGATCTAATTTTAATTATCTCACCCAATTATTTTGGAAGTTCCAATTTTATAAAAATAAGATAAGAACAACCAACAAGGACAAAATTAAATGTTTTTTTTTTAATTATTAAGATTTCATGTCCTTGAAAACACACAAGCTCGACTTTTATAAAGTTTCTAGGTTTTCTACATTATATTTTTCTTTGTAGTTGATGTAGGGGTATCAAACCAATCCATGTAATTAAGTGTATTTTGACAATTTTGGTTTGGTTTGAGTCTTATAAGTCCAATAGGGAGCTTAGGAGGGTGATATAATTTAGTAGGTGTTTTGGGGTGGTTTTTCTTGTCCTTGGGAACTTTTTCCACCAAAACACCAATTTGAATATTTGAAATTAAGATAGAGAGTTTAGAGTTCTTTTTATAAATTATCAAAGAAGGTCATGTAATAAAATTTTATGTAATGAGTCTATATAGTTTCATTAAGGTGTTTCATGTACATGTCATTAGGATAATAGCAAAAAATGAGAAAAATTGAATGTAAAGGCCTTATGAATATAGTTGTATGAGAATTAGTTATTTAGGAAAAGTAGTTAATTTGTAGGGAGAAGATGTATGAATGAGTTTTGGTGTGACTTATAGGTTATAATAGGATTAGGAGTTAGTAGTAAGTTAAGGAATTAGTTAGGATTTTTGGGAGATAGAGGTATGAAGGAAACTAAATATTGATAGAAAGAACCATGTACTCTATCCATGGAGACAAAATAGAAATGTAAATAAACAAAATCAATATTAGTATAACAATGAAAGTAAATTATATTTTGTCTATGTGTTTATAAGTTAAAATTGATATGATGAAGGATATAAACTTTGAAAATATTGTTTGTAATAAATTTAAAAGGTGGATGTGTGCAAGGTTATCTCCAATTTCTTATGTATGCTCATTAAAGACTACAAGTTAAAAAGGAATGAAATGTATATTAATAAGTTGACATGAGAAGGAGATACTCAAAGGTAAACTCTTTTTGATAATTTTTTTTCATGCACATAGGTTTATATTTATGCTAATAGAGAATAAGGGTGCAAGATAACACTCTGTGTGTATACTCTATTTATCAAACATAATCAAAGATTATGTTTATAACCTCCACAATGAATTACAAGAAATGTTGATATATTTAAAGAGTGTGAACATGATTTATGAAGATAATATGGTGTAAAGTATAATTTTAAAAAAATTTAAAACCTTTAGGTAACTAATATGCCATCACAAAACTGCATTAAGTAGTTATAGTCAAACTGTATAAACAGAGAACCCTATCAAAACCATGTTTAGATTGTAATTAAGTATTGATCAAGAAGGTTTAGCATTAGTTAAAGTTTATATTAGTTGATATAGACATTATTTATGTATAATAAGTGTTTTATGACAAAAAATCTTCATCTAAACTCAATTTGAAGCTTCTCGGGCTAACACAAAACATAGGAAACACTAGTTTAGGGTTAAGTACAAAATATTGAATAGAAAATGATTTAACTAATGAAAATAGATGAATTTTGGTATTTAGTTGGGGTTTTAAAGGAGGAAATATATTTTAATGTTTTTAATTTGGTAAAAAAAACTTAAGTATGGATATGATCCATTGTGTTGCTAAAAGGAGTAAAGAGGCCTAAACATGGTTAATTTTATAGAGAAAAAGGCTAGAAAATGATGAATACAAATAATTGAGATATTATAAATTATTGGAGAGGTATATGCCAATTTATGGTGTCTAAAAAATTTATCATTTAGTTAATTATGGTCATATCCTATAAGTGAAAAAATCCTAGAAAAAGGCTACTAGAGGAGAGGTAAGAACTAGAGAAGGAGAGGTGATAAGAAAGTGAAATGGGGTTAGTAGTGAGATAAAGTGGAAACACAGTTGGGATGATAATAGTTCAAATAATATGTTTTAATACTCATGAATTTAATAGTAAAGATAGGGTCCATAAAGCCTATATAAGAGAGACTTTACATAAAGTATGAAAATAGAGAGTAATGGAATGAAAGATAAATGGAATGAAATGAGATGTATGACGAAAGTGTGAGGAGAAGAGGTTATTAAGGTATAATAAGTGACATAAAATGAGTCATAGTCAATTTAATAATAAAATGGATGGATAATAAATCCATATAAGAGTTAATATATAAGAAAGATGATGGAGATTGAATGTAAGAATTATTGATTATAGGTGTCAAAGTTAGGATTAGGTAGAGAATGAAAAAGTTTCTTTGGATCATTTGGTATCATATCAAAATGATCATTGGGTAGAAATGAAGGAAAGTCATAAAATAAAAAGGTACATGATTTGTTTTAGTTTTTATATTATGTTTTGATTTTCTCATGAGATAGTGTTGAGGGTGTAAGTGAAAGTGGAAAGTTGAGAGAGATTGGTAGCCAGCCCTAATCTAATGAGGCTTAATAGTTTGAGAGAGATATTGGAAAGCTATAGAGAGAGATCAAGAGTGATTTATAAGAGAGAGAAATAAGTCCTAAAATAAGTACTAGAGAGAAATTGATAGACCCAAGTGAGTTCATAGAGAAAGAGAGACCAAGTGAATGGTCACGAGGTGGCAAGTGGATGAGGCTTCTCAAAGAGGTTATGTCTAGGTGAGACCAAAAGATTAAGAGACATATTAGATAAGATTAAGATAGAGAGAAAAAAGAGGAAATAGGTAATGAGTGATGTAATCTACTAAAAAGAGAAGATGGTGTATAATGACACCAAGAAGAGAGAGATGGAGAAACAAATGCAAGAGGTGAGGTAGTCGTTGAATGATTTTTTAACCATGATAGAGCAAGTGAAGAAAGTGAGAACCCACACTTTGGATGGGTCATGATCAATAAGCCAATTAAGTGTCTAATAAATTTACAATTAAAGAGAATAAAGGTACAATCTATGAAAGAGGAAATAAATCAGATAAATTTTCTATGCAAGTAACTTATGAGAGAGATGCAAAGTTTTTAGGTGAGTGAAAATCCAAGTGAGGAAGTGGTTGAAAATAAATATTACCTTGAGGAGGATGTGATGAGATTTACTGAAGAACAAAATGAGATTTGTATCCATCTATATCAATTTGAAGGCCTTATTGAAGGCTTGGAAAATTAAGTATAATTAATTGACCAAGGATAAACAATTTGATTATACCTTTATTTATGTTAGTCAAGAATAGTTAGAGGTAAAACTAGTAGTCATAGAAAGAGATTTGCATGGTGAGATGGTGGAAAATGAAGAGAATTTATCTGTATCAATTGAAGGCCTCATAAAAGAGGACAAAGAGTATGAAGAATAAAGATTAATGGTAATAGTACAATAACTTAAAGTAAGTAGGCAATACATTGTCTCATTTTTTGTTGAAAGCATGGTGATGATAGCATGGGAAGATCCAATTATAGGTGAAAAAATAGTGTTTTGGGATATAAATATCCCATATGATATAATTAAGGAATCAAGAGAGAGTGTACAATAAGTACAAGTTGATGACATCAAATAATACAAGAAATAAGGTAGAATAGTCTATGATAGGGGTAAGCATGATAGTAAATAAGAGTAGCTGAAGCATGAAGGAGTACGAGAAGTAATGGATTATCTAAGGAACATGAATTTTAAGATACAAAATAAAAATTACATAAGTCAATTTTTTATTACCCGAGAGTATGATGTAGGGGCATCAAAGAAGTCCATGTAATTAAGTTTATTTTAACCAATTTGGTTTGGTTGGAGTCATATAAATCCAATAGGGACCTTAGGAGGGTGATAGAAGTTAGTAGGTATATTTGGGTGGTTATTCTTGGCCTTGGGAACTTTTCCTACCAAAATACCAATTTAAATATTTGAAATTAAGATAGAGTGTTTAGAGGTCTTTTAAGAAGTTATCAAAGAAAGTCATTCAATCCAATATTATGTTAAGGTCCTAAATGAGTATAGATAGGTTTATTAAGGTTTTTCACATACATTTCATTATGAAAATGGAAAAAAAAAAAAAAATATTGAATGTAAAGTCCTTATGAAGGTAGTTGTATGAGAAATAGTTATTTAGGAAAAGTAGTTACTTTGTAGGTAGAAGATGTATGAATGAATTTTGGTGTGAATTAGAGGTTAGACTCAAAGGAGGAGTTAGTAGGAAGTTAGGGAGTCAGTTATGAGTTTTTAGAGATAGATTTATGGAGGAAACTAAATATTGATGGCAAGAACCCTAGACTATGTCCATGGAGACATAACAGAAATGTAAGTGAATAAAATCAATATTAATAGAATAATAGAAGTAGAATCTTCTATTTTTATGTATTGGCATTGTGATAAGTGAAAATTTATATTATGAATCCTATAACATTTTAAAATAATGTTTTTAAGAAAATTAAAAGGTATATGTGTGCAGGGTTGTCTCAAATTTCCTATGTATACTCGTTAAAGACTATAGGTTAAAGAAAAATGAATTGCCTAATAATAAGTTAACATGTTAACGAGATCCTCATAGGTAAACTCTTTTAGATAAGTTTTTATTCATGCACATAGGTTTTTTTTAATGCTAATAGAGATCCAGGGTGAAGGAAAACACTTTGTGTGTGTACTCTATTTGTCAAACATAATCAAGGATTCTATGTATAACCTCCACAACAAATTAAAAGCAATGGTGATATATTGAGATAGTGTGAACATGATTTATGAATATAATATGGCATAAATTATCCTTGGAATAATGTTTAAAACCTTTAGGTAAGTAATATGCCCTCACAACCCTGCATTAGGTAGTTACAATTAGATTATATGCACAGAGAACCCTAACAAAGCCATGTTTAGAGTATAATCAAGGATTGATCAAGATGATTTAGCATTGAGTAAAGTTCATATTAGTTGAGATAGAAATTATTTATGTCTTATAAGTGTTTTATAACAATAAATCTTCATCTAAACTCAATTTAAAGCCTCTTGGGCTAACACAAAACATAGGAAACCCTGGTTTAGGGTTAAATATAAAAAATTGAATAGAAAATGATTTAAATAATGAAAATGGATGAATTTTGGTAGTTAGTTGGGGTTTTAATGGAGGAAATATATTTTCATGTTTTAAGTTGGTATATAAAACTTAAGTATGGATATGAGACACTATGTTTTTAAAAGGAGTAAACATGCCTTAAAAGGGCTAATTTGGTAGAGAAAAAGGCTTAAAATGGTGAATACAAATGAGCAAGATATTGAAAATTCTTGGAGTGGTATATATAAATACTAATAAAGTGATAAATTAGTTAATTATGGTCATATAATGTTAGTATAAGTGAAAAAAATTCCTTAAAAGGGCTACTAAAGGAGAGGTAAGAAATAGAGGAGAGGTGGTAAGAAAGTGAAATGGGGTTAGTAGTGATATGAAGTGGAGACATATTTGGGATGATAATAGGTCAAATAAGAGTTTTTAATACTCATGAATGGACTAGTAGAGATAGGTTACATGAAGCCTATATAGGAAAGACTTTGCATAAAGTATGAAAATAGAGAGTAATGGAATGAAAGAGAAAGGGAATGAAATGGGATGTAAGAGGAAAGTATGAGGAGAAGAGATTCCTTAGGTAGAATAATTATCATACAAGGAGTAATAGTCAATTAATTAATACAAGGGATTGATGACAAATCTAGAGAAGATTTGATATATAATAAAGATGAAGGAGATTGAATGTAAGAATTATTGATTACAAGTGTCAGAGTTGGGATTAAGCAAAGAATGAAAAAGTTTCTCTGCATTAGTAGTCACTTAATAAATAAAAAAGATAAGTACATATTTTTTTACATAGTCTACCCTTTTTTATCTATTTCAGACATTTATCTTTAGATTGTTTTTTTAGACTAAATTTACAGTACTAATTTAGTCTATTTCATTTACATAGAACATAGGAAACCCTGGTTTAGGGTTAAATATAAAAAATTGAATAGAAAATGATTTAAATAATGAAAATGGATGAATTTTGGTAGTTAGTTGGGGTTTTAATGGAAGAAATATATTTTCATGTTTTTAAGTTGGTATATAAAACTTAAGTATGGATATGAGACACTAAGTTGTTAAAAGGAGTAAACATGCCTTAAAAGGGCTAATTTGGTAGAGAAAAAGGCTTAAAATGGTGAATACAAATGAGCAAGATATTGAAAATTCTTGGAGTGGTATATGTCAATACTAAGAAAGTGATAAATTAGTTAATTATGGTCATATCATGTTAGTATAAGTGAAAAAAATCCTTAAAAAGGCTACTAAAGGAGAGGTAAGAAATAGAGGAGAGGTGGTAAGAAAGTGAAATGGGGTTAGTAGTGATATGAAGCGGAGACATATTTGGGATGATAATAGGTCAAATAATAGTTTTTAATACTCATGAATGGACTAGTAGAGATAGGGTACATGAAGCCTATATAGGAAAGAATTTTCATAAAGTATGAAAATAGAGAGTAATGGAATGAAAGAGAAAGGGAATGAAATGGGATGTAAGAGGAAAAATGAGGAGAAGAGATTCCTTAGGTAGAATAAGTGGTATATAAGGAGTAATAGTCAATTAAGTCATATAAGGGATTGATGACAAATCCAGAGAAGATTTGATATACAATAAAGATGAAGGAGATTGAATGCAAGAATTATTGATTACAAGTGTCAGAGTTGGGATTAAGCAAAGAATGAAAAAGTTTCTCTGCATTAGTAGTTAATGAATAAAAAAGATAAGTACATATTTTTTTACATAGTTTACCCTTTTTTATCTATTTCATACATTTATCTTTAGTTTTTTTTTTAGACTAAATTTATAGTACTAATTTAGTCTATTTCATTTACACAGAATATAGGAAACCCTGGTTTAGGGTTAAATATAGAAAAATTGAATAGAAAATGATTTAAATAATGAAAATGGATGAATTTTGGTAGTTAATTGGGGTTTTAATGGAAGAAATATATTTTCATGTTTTTAAGTTGGTATATAAAACTTAAGTATGGATATGAGACACTTTGTTGTTAAAAGGAGTAAATAGGCCTTAAAAGGGCTAATTTGGTAGAGAAAAAGGCTTAAAATGGTGAATACAAATGAGAAATATATTGAAATTCTTGGAGTGGTATATGTAAATAATAATAAAGTGATAAATTAGTTAATTATGGTCATATCATGTTAGTATAAGTGAAAAAAATCCTTAAAAAGGCTACTAAAGGAGAGGTATGAAATAGAGGAGAGGTGGTAAGAAAGTGAAATGGGGTTAGTAGTGATATTAAGTGGAGACATATTTGGGATGATAATAGGTCAAATAAGAGTTTTTAATACTCCTGAATGGACTAGTAGAGATAGGGTACATGAAGCCTATATAGGAAAGACATTGCAGAAAGCATGAAAATAGAGAGTAATGGAATGAAAGAGAAAGGGAATGAAATGGGATGTAAGAGGAAAGTATGAGGAGAAGAGATTCCTTAGATAGAATAAGTGGCATACAAGGAGTAATAGTTAATTAAGTCATACAAGGGATTGATGACAAATCCAGAGAAGATTTTATATACAATAAAGATGAAGGAGATTGAATGCAAGAATTATTGATTGCAAGTGTCAGAGTTGGGATTAAGCAAAGAATGAAAAAGTTTCTCTGCATTAGTAGTCACTTAATGAATAAAAAAGATATTTTTTTACATAGTTTACCCTTTTTTATCTATTTCAGACATTTATCTTTAGTTTGTTTTTTTAGACTACATTTACAGTACTAATTTAGTCTATTTCATTTATCTAATTAAGGATTAATTTGAATATTAATTCAAAATTAGACAAAATAAATTTTTGTTGGCTTGAGGCCATTCTTATTTCTCCTTCTCTTATCTTATATTAATTATTTTACTTGGATATTTATACCTTGTAAGCCTTATAATAGATGTGGAGTTTCTCTTTGTTTGATAGTTTTTTGACTTGACAAATATTATTTCACATTGTTGTTTGTTTGTTACTGAATTAATCTCATTTATTTATACATTAATTTTATTCATGATTTTAAAATTATTCTAACAATCTTTGATAATTTCCTATTATTATGTCTCTTAGTTTTTCTTAGTTATAAGAATGGGGGCATGTTGCATGACACATGTTCTCACCTCCCAAATTATAAATAAATAATGGTAAATGGTGTCATTGCCTATTTTTTTTACAATGGTCTTAGTTTATAATTACAAATACACTAATTTTGAGATAGAATTAATCTTATAGCCATCTACAGTAGTTGATTTATATTTGTTTCACCAATTCCAGAACATTTAAGTTGTTTAGGGCTGAAGTTAAATATGATTTTACTTCTAGGAATGTTTTTGCTCAAAAAAGAGTGGGTTCCAAAATATATTGGTTCCTCATAGCATAATGATTTGCTTATATTTAATCCATAGAGCCAACATCATGGGTTAATATTCATAGGTATCACTTGAAGACTTGTTCAATTCTTTGGCCAATAAGAGTACAATATTATATCCCATATTCTCTTTACATGGTTTGATCACATTAAACCCATGGCACATATATTATAAATCAGGCACATCATACACTATAATTACATGTATGACTTTCTTATTTTTACTCTAATACTTTCATTTTTATTACATTATCAGAATAAGTGGGGTGTATACACCAAAATTTGTTTAAAAAAACTATTCTATCTTTTATGTATTTTATATTTAGAAACTCCTAATGTTGAATTAAGTTCCCATTTTCATGTGTTGTCCTACTCCTATGTCTTTTATATCACTCTTTTGTATTGATTTCACTTTTTTCTAAGTTTTAGTCTTCTATGTCAGTCCTTTTTTAAGTCATATGGATATTTGGTCTTTATTCTCTTTCATTTTTCAATTTTATTTTATCTAGACAATAGAACTTAATTAAACAACATTGCACCCCATTGATATCTTATTCTACTATTATTTTCCACCACACATTTTAGACCTCTTTTTGATGCATGTTTCATATGGGTCTTTATGTATGACCATATTACCCTTGTTTGAATTGGTTGGTACATGAATTATATTTTAAAATTAAAAATATGGATTATTCTATTTAGGAGGTTCCCTAAGGCATTTTATGTATGTAATTTATCATTTTTCACTATAATAATAAATAAAATCATAATACAACAAGCTCAACCTCTACATTTATCTTAAGTTCATACATATCACATCTATATGGAATGCTTTGAAAAAGATGAGGGTCTAAGAGAAGATAATTTTATATATAGACCATTCATTATCTAATAACACACACACACACACACACACACACACACACACACACACACACACACACACACACACACACACACACACACACACACACACACACACACACACACACACACACACACACACACACACACACACACACACACACACACACACAAACAATAGAAGAAGAACTAGATCAGCTAAAGGTCCTTATCATTTAGGCTATTTAGGTAGTTCTTAGAGCAATTGGGTTCTGAGCCTAGCTCAATTATTCCCACCTCCCCATTCCCCCCTTTTCATTTTATCTGCATTTGCTTATTTTATGCATGAATTCACTAGGGTTTTTAAGAAGGAATGTGAAAACATATGTTTAGTCTCATGATCCTATATCTATGACATGTTAAATTTCATCTACATGTGAATCTTTACATTAATTTATTTTATAGTTTTATCATAAGAGGATCTTGGACAGGAGTACCCTAATTGCACACTAATGCATGCCACTATTGTCCAAATACCCTGCTATTACCCTAGGATAAAACTATATTAAAATAGTCAATTAAGATAGTACCATAGTCAAAATCAAGGTAGAAATAGTCAAGCATATCTCTTTTCACCCCAAACATATAAATTTCTTGTCTCTTTCTCATTTTTTAGTAAAAACCACTATTTTCTTAATATGACTTATTTTAAAGTAAAGTGAATGGTTGAATGTTAGTTTAATGATGCATTTTACTCTACTCAACCATTTTATTTTGGTAAGTTTAAAACACTATTAATTACAAAATAAATAAAATAAGATCATGGCAAACATCATCACTACCTTATAATACAATTCAAGCCTTCCCAAACCAAGATTGGTATTTGAATGCTTATGAGACCTAAAAATAAATAATCTATTGATGATGGTGTGTATAATACTCATTATTATAAGAGAATCATCCATGTCATTATGTTAGGAAATCCCCTTCCAACATCCTCATCCTCCCTCATAAGTCAAAAATTATGAAATACATCAACATATTTTCCTATATATGACTAGGATATGCCTTCCTAAACCCTAAAATAGATATATTTATTTATCCCATCCTAGTTTTCATTGTTATGAGATCACTTTTTATTTCATTTAAATTAAATTGGGGTCATTCTCATGAAAATTATAAGCAACTTAAACACCTAAGATTTGAGTTCTTTCTTGGTCTAAACTTTGAACATGAAGCCATGATTAGATAATATCACAAATATGATGATAAGGAAACTAAGGATCATGAATTCAAGGTCATCTTTTAATCATTTAACCAATATAAATCTCACCTTACCATCTATTCCAATCCTCTTCTAAATAATACTAAAATCCAACAAATTAACATTCAAAATTAAACCTCTTCTCAACCAGCATCCAATATAGTTGAAAACATGGTTAACCCTTCTTCTTCCAATAATGAGTAAAACTTAGTTAACAAGAGAAACATGAATCATTTTGTTACTATATAAATTATTATCATCTTTAGCCTCATATTCCTTATCCATCTTATATAATAGTCTAGAACTACCACCACATCATTTTTTAGCTATTAAATCCAATAAAATCATTAATTATGTGTATTATAATATACAAAGTATATTAACCACCCATATATTCTTTTATATACATCATATTATATCATCCAACTTGGTATAGTTTTCTATTTTCATGACTGTATCAACTATCTTTATACAATTTATTTATTTCACAAAATCTATTCTTACTATATTAGCTATCTTAGTAGAATATTTTGTTCCTAGTTTAGGTCTAATTATATCATCTAGTACATAATATATATTTATTTGATTAGTTATATTTAAAATGTATTAGTTAATAATGTAAATTCATATTTTCCTAATTATTTCTCTATTATATTTATTAGATTGGTATATTCTAATTATTTTCCCTATTTTGATTCTACTATATCATTTATGATGATAAAATTGGCTTAATATGAATAAACTATTTAGGTAGTGATGAGACGACACACTTTAAATAATATATATATTTATTTGGGTTCAAATTCATCTATATTTGATCCAATTTACAATTTAGTCCCACTTTTTTAGTCATGTCTACCTCACAATATATTTGATGAGTTGGATCCCATAGCAAAAAATTATAGACTCTCATCTCAAATAATGTTTACAGAACTTATGAGGACTATTTCATGACATAAAAACCACATTATATAGATTATATTTGATATTAACATTCCTCAACCACCACCTATGGGGAAAGAATCTACCTTTCCCAGGTCTAAATAAAACTTCTTGTAAAAATGAGAAGAGATGTCCATACATGTCAATCACACTACATATGCATATCTCTCATTAAAATTTATTATTAAATATATGATCCACAACTAAATATTACTTATTAGGATTAACCTCCTTTGTATTAGTATCTACTTTTGTGGCATTCAAGTAAAGTGAGCCTTGATAAATGAAGGCTTTGAAAATTGTGTTGCTCCCATATAATTCATTAAAATATTATTCTAAATGTAAAATTAATTACGCATAAAGCATATTCCAAGGACATGACCAAATAAAAATGCCTCTGTTAAGATATTTTTGGATTCATATCATAGTACCACCTATCATAGTTAAATTTGAGGTCTTGATATTCAATTTCCCTCTATATTATAAAAAATTTCATGACAACCCTTTCACTCATCATATGAGGGTCATGGCCTCATCAACATGAAAATGTATTAATTTTAATTACATGAGTCCCATTTATAAGTTATAAGGTGATACCAAAGCTTTAAATTTCAAACAATTCCAATAATGTGGTCTGTATAAAATCCCAAACCTTTAGCCTTTATATAGCATATAATTTCATGAGTATCAACAATTTAATTATATCTTCAATTCTAACCAAGTTGTAGTGGTCACCCTAATCTTATGGGAAATATTCCACCCAAACTTATTATCATTATGGTGATCCTAATGATATTAGTTTTAAAATCAAAACATTAGACCTTCATTCTACTATCATTTCTCAATTACTACCTAACTTGCAACCTCATTCTCGTAAGAAGCCAACTAACAAGTTTCTTACTTCTATATTATTGTTGATAAGTTTGATATTATATCACCATACTAGTTTAATAGCTTAAAATTTAGCTCACCACTCCTAATTATGATGATGGTTACATAATAGATGACCCATACTTGTTTAGATACTGCCAAGCCAAAAATATGAAAATCCTTGTTACCATTCCTCTCTTCAATGCTCTCATGAGCTAATTTTCATATATCATTAATTTATATGATATTTTTCAACCTATCACTAATATCCCCTTGAACTTTAATGACATATTTTTTATTCGGGGGATGTTGATAGGTCTAATATGGATCAAGTTTTGACTTCTACTTCACTTGTAGTTACAACTATTTTAAAGCCTCTTTGAACCATTATTGATGGTTGATATATGGATAAACCTTATCGTTTTGATATATATCTAAATAATTTGAGTTTTTTTCCTCCATAGATGTTAACTAAACTCATATTATTAAAAATCATAATTACATAGGAAATAATAATAGTTAATTCAAAATTTACATTTCCTAAATTTGTTTTTCAACGTTTTAATCCATACTCTTGGATCATCATCCAGAGAAAAAGAATTTTAATCAAAACTCAGAAGAATTGATATGAAAATATGATTAAAAAATACAACCAATGGGTAGAATAAATAATAATAAATATGATTCATAAAGCTCAAGATTAATTAATAAATTATTTTTATTATTTTAAAGAAGTTTAATTAAAGGTTTCCAATTATCACTTAATTTGGTGCCCTCATCTCTATTGATATTTTTAGGGTTTGTTTAGATTTAGAACTTTTCATGAATTTTCCTTTTAGTATAGTGATCTACCTTAGTGATAATGTTAGTGTTTTAAAAACAATTGTGGTGGCTCATATTGTGTGAGTGCTCAGCTAGGGCAAACTTGATAAACCTATTGTGTCTTAAATCAACATTATGTTTTTTTAACCTCACATAAAAAGACCTATCTATTTCACCGATATACACTTTCCTATAAGAATAAGGAAAGAAATGGACCCTTTACATAAACCAAGTTGCATTAAATCTTTAATTAATTTAATCATTCTTTTGATGGTGTTGGAAGGGGTGAAGGAAACCTTAATATCTCTCTTACTTAAAATTTTAGTTAATTTTTTTGAGATTCCTTTAATATATGGAATTTAAACTCTTTTCATCATGTCCTCCCCATAAATTTACTTTATTTTAAGTGGTCTCTTGGTTTTTTGAATAATTTTATTAAATTGATAATCATCATAGCCATTTATTTTGAAAACATGTGATAAGTGCTTCATTTATTTTTATGTGTTATTTATCAAATAGTCTTAAGGCCTGATTAATAAAATTTTTCATAATACCAAACTTATAGGGTAGAAAGTGGTGAGAGTCTACATAAAGATACCTATCTATGTGACTCTTTTTCCTATAGACCTGGTGACCAATCAAGTAGTCATCATTTTTAGAAACTAACACATCAAGGAAGGGAAAACTTTTTCGATTCTCAACTTCCATGGTGAAATTTATATTTTCATTTTGATTCTTGATATGGTTAAGGATTTCTTAAAGATTCTCAACTCTATGCTTCCACACTACATCCCTATCATCTAGAAATCATTTCCATAATTTTGGTTTAAGAGGAAAAGACTCAATGGATATTTTTTCAAAATTTTACATATATAAGTTAGCCATAATAGGTGAAATGAGAGATCCCATCACAACACTTTCAATTTGTTCATAAAATTCTCTATGGAAAATAAAGTATGTGGATCTAAGGAAAGCCTCCACCAATTTATCCATATCCTCATCAGTTAAATCTCTAATATATAATACAACCTCAATAATGGGGTTTTTTGTGTACATTAAAACAACATCAAAACTAACTAATAAGTATTTTGCATTTATATTTTCATTTTTAATATTATTTATCCAAGATGTTGAGTCTTTCACGAATAAGATTTTGTTACCAATGATCATTTTTAGTTTCTCTGACAAGAACTTTTCTAGATTGTAGGTTGGTGAACCAATCATATTAACTATAGGTATAAGAGGATTTCCTTCTTTATGAAATTTTGGTAGACCATAGATGTGTGGATTAAGACAATATTTAGGTTTCAATTTCCTTTTGGTATTATCATATAGGTTTGACTTCATAATTGTGTTCGTAACTTATTTTATTACTTTTTTGTTAAATGCTTAAGCATTTTCCTAATGTAGTCTATAGATTCAATTATTATGTTATAATTCCCTTTATCAAGCTTCATGACTTTAATATCATTATTTGTCTAAGATTATTCAATGTAATTTATTCATTCTGATTAATATTCATTTTTGGTGGATTGGCTTTTTTAATGACAATAGCACATTCTTGTCTAGTTTCCTCTGTTGTGTTCATCGGAAGGCCTAAGACCATATTTTCAATAATACAAATCAAGTATTCAATATAAATAATTTTTTTCACCACAAAATATTTAAGGCCATGCTCCAGGATGATTAATGACCACTTCCTTCTACTCAATTCAATGATGATGACATGTTTGATGAAATTATATATAAACCTTTTTATGTTCCTCCATATATTTTGGATACAAAACCATGCCCATCCACCTACTAGGAAGACCCATATTATAATTTTCATAAGTTCCTTATTCATTTAGTTTAGGATTGTAAGCTTACTAGATATTTTTATCATAGTGGAAACCAAAAGGCCCAAATCCTAACATGGATATTTGTCAACTCATTATTCTAATCCTAATTTCATTTTTTAGTTCCACATGACTAGTACACATTATTTTATTAAATAAATATCCCTTCAATATTATATATGTACTTTATATTGTGGTTTTTAAACTATACCCTTCATCATAACATACTACCTTTAAAGATTACACCTGATTATATCCCCAAAAATGAACTAGTGTACAATATTTGTCACTAGTGTTATACATATTATATGCATAAGTGTATATACACTAAACATAAATTTAAATATTTATGAAGGCCCCTACATCAATAATACTAAAACATTAAAATTATCCACCTAAGATGAAGTAGAAGGCTCCCATATGACTAGAACTACATCTTTGACTGAAGGATTTGTGTCTCATTCCTTACTTAGCAGTAACTCATCTTCATCACATATGTTACTCTCATGATGAGGATTCATTCCCTCCTCCTTATAATGTTATTTATTTTTATTTAGAGCTTATCCATAAGGAATTCATTGCATGACTCTCATTAAAGGTACAATATATTATGCTTCAAATTAGATATCAATTACAACAAGACTTGAAAGATGTTAATTATGATATGTGTAAAGACTTGAAAGATGTTAATTATGATGTGTGTAAAGACATTTAATGTCATTTGTGATAATATTAGACATTATTTAAAAATTAATTCACATTTATTTACATGATTTGATCTAATGTTTTTATCTCTATCATATGTGATGCTCATTATGCTTATTTTTTTATATCACGATATTTATTTTTTATTAATTTATTTTTTAAAATATATATTCACTTTATATATATTTTATCACACTTTAAAGTCAACATTAGTTTTTATTATGGATATTAGGTATAACATTTTGGTCTTACTTTCATAATTTTATTTACCCTCTCTTTTGGGATGACTTATAGTCATCTTTAATTTTTGTTATGGATAATAAGTAGTATATTCAACTTTTATTTTCAGAATTATATTCTCCCCTTTGGGGTGATTTATAATCATCCTTATTTTTTGTTGTCAATATTAGATAGCACCCTCAACTTTTCTAGTTATATTTTTATTTCACCCCTCTTTTTGGGTTATTTGTAGTCAACATGGATCTTAATTATCACCTCTAGGTTTATTTTTTACACTTTATAGCATTTTATAGTTTACCTTTTTTTCAATATGATTCTTTCGTATCTATTTTACATTCCCCATATTTTTGGATGGTTTATCTTATTAATGATTTTTTTATAACCTTTTTAGGTTAGTATGGATTTTATAGTAACATTGTTACCATCTTCCATAGTGTTTTCCTTTTTTGGGTTCTATCTATACTTTGGCTTACATTTCCATGTACTTTTAGATCCCTCATTTTTATTAGTCATTTATAAAGTAAAACATTCCCTTCTTGTGGTATTATGGTAGCATATTTATCCTGGTATTAATTTTATACATGGATGGATCTTCTATAACCCCCATTTTTTCATATCCTTTCACTTGAGGCACACTTGGGTCTATTTTTATATTTTATTATTTCATGTTCTATAAATATAGGATCCTTTAGGCATCTAGGTATTTAGTTTATCCTTTATAATAGCTAGGTGTGTGATCTCTTGTGTTATTCATATTTACCAACCATGTTTGTTTATTTATGAATCCATATGGATGAATAAAATATAAATAATCTAAAAGAGTTAAAATCTAAACCATAAAAATGCATTGTTAAAAGTAAAATTATATATTCAAATTTATATCGCACTAAAAGACATGATATTTTTGGCATGTATCCCATTCTAGTCAAATCTAAAACTCCACAATTGGTCTCATGATAAATTCATTGTCCATTAGGTTGCAATAGGCAAGTATACTAAGGTAGGAGTTACTATTACATCATTATATCTTATTTAATTCTAGTGACACCTACTTTATCACATAAGTAACAATCTTTCCAATATATCAACGAAATTTATAATTGGTCATGATGAGTGGGGAATACATCTTGGAAATATATAATCCTTTTATACTTCATGAAATTTAGAATTCATGGAATGATATCAGTAATTTACTAGTTATCCCAAGCTTATGTTTTATAGTAGGGTTCTCTAGGTCCCTTGATGCTAAAAAATCTTATTCTTTCCAGCATGATTTGAGTGTATTATTTTTAGTAAAGAATATTTTTCCACCTTAATGACATCCTCTTTTCCTTCCCTCCATATTTCCCCTTGATAGGTAGGTTTGTTTCTAAATATTCCCCATCTTATTTACTTCATATTATTGATCACTTTTAGACAACATATCATTATGATAGCTATAAATATTCCATATTTATAATAGAGGCCACATCTTTGAGTTGATGAAAGATGTTCTCATGATTATTTTCTCATCTCTCTATTATTTCTCTTACTTATATTTAGGATCTTGTGTTTTTTATTCACTTTTATCAAGCCATTTGGTCCCGTTTCTCCTTTTATGATTTTATGTTTCACCTTTTTTTGGGCCATTCGATCCTCTTTCTACATTTTTGAAATATTTTTTTGATATTGGTGTGTAATTTCTCTTAAATAAATGTTTCTACTATGATGTGATAGTTCTGTATGTCCTTTTTAATATTTGTATTGTTGCTTATCTTACATGGCATGAATTTTTTTAGTTTTATAGTGGTAAGTAACATTTTTTTTTAGTCTTACAAAATTTCTTTTATTTTTATTTACTTCTTTGAATATTTTAGTTCTAACCTAGCCTTATTTATATTGGCTTGCCAATTTTCTATATTTTCAAAAATTTATGAAATATTTTTGTTTTACATCCATTTATTGACCATATTAGGTGGGCATGTAGACACCTAAATTATACCACATCTAGTGTAATAACTAAATTTTATTAAATATTGAGACACTAACTCAAAAATACTTTAAAATTGAATTTCATCCTACATCACTTCCCTCCATTTTTAGAATAATTAATTAATCATGCACACATAATTCCACAAAACTAATTAAAATATAGAATTTTTAAGTCACCAAATATCATTCATACTTCTCTTAACTAATTGCTAACTCATTAAACCATCTCCTTAATTACTTCAACCAATTTTTGAGTCTTGATTGAACCTTTCAACCAATATAGTGAGTTATATAGCTACCTTGACTCATTAATGATAAAATTTAAACTATTTATAGATACCCTAATTTGGCAATAACTGTGTTCCAACTAGACTTTAGATTGATTTCTACCAAGCAGTGCCAATTAAGCCTAAGAATCACTAAATGTCCCAATTTCATCTACACATTAGACATTATTTCTTAGAATCATGTTGACACATACCTATTTGGGGGATTACCTTGTATATAATAGTGACCTATCATATATTTATCTCCATTCAACTTGTGACCTATCAAATTAATAGTTTGGCCTTTGGACCTGTTAAGTAGGGCACTTAAACAATTCCTAAAGTACAAAAATTTTAATCAAAATGAATTAACTAATAAAATCCAATTAAATGTTTAAGTGAAATTTCTATGTGAAATTAGTGAAAATGAATTTTGTAAAAAATAAATTTTAGTAAAAATGAGGTCATGATGATGTCATCATCCTTAAAGTCAAGGAATTGAAAATATCTCCCCTAAAGACTTCAATTTAGAAATGGAGAGCTATGGTTAATAAATAAGATCTTTATCCCAAATATTAATTACTTGTCCCTTCCTTAATTAAACTAAGTTTAATCTAAATTTAACCATAGTTAAATCTAACTTAACTACACTTAGGGTAGATTTAGTTTGAAAGGTTATAAATATTATGCATCACCCATTTTTCAAGAGGATCTTTTGGTGTAATTTTATGATGTAAAAATACCTTCAAAGATCCTATTTTTAGTGCTATAATACTCATTTCTTGAGAGATAAGCTAAGCCCAACATTGACAAGGTGATAAGGAGAGATGATACAAGGAACACCATTGCCAAAAATTCTTTGATTGTACAACTAAGCACATTCCTCCATGGCCAACATACAACTCTTGCTCTCAAGGAAAGTAAATATTGTTTGTTTTATCTTAAATTGATAGTTACTTGTATTGTTATCTTGATCCTTAAGTGTTTAGGATTGAGTTGTTAATTTTATTAATTTTTTTTTCTTCAGTTTTCATCATAATAACACAAGAATAATATCCCCTCTTAGATTCCTATTGATCACACTACCAACTAAATTTCCATTTTTGTCTCACACGCACAAGTAATTTGTCTCTTCCACATGTATGACGACTAAAATTTGACTATCAATACTTAGCATTATCCAATAAATCTATATTTATCCCAACTATCCATGTTCTCACTCAAAAGCCTATAAAGAGAAGAGTCATCCTCCATTTTCATCATCCACCTTCAAGATATTAAATTTATATCAAAATTATTATACATATCCATTCAGAAATCAGGTTTATGAACCAATATGTTACCTAATTTCCCTTTGTTTTGATAAATGAATTGAACACCCACATTTCGAGAAGAAAGAGAAAATCACAAGTCACAATAGAGAAGGTGAAGATGTAGTTTACACACATGGTTTTGTAGTTATTTATATTTATTGTATTATCTTATCTCTATCATAGGTTTAGTTTATATTAGAATATGAATTTATCATTAGTTTAATTTCCTATTTTAGTTAGATTATCAATTTTATCTACCACTATGGTAATTTCATGTAGACATTCAACAAAAAGTTAAGTTAGACTATGTATATGTCACTTTTAGTCATTCATTTATTATTAGTTGTTTATAGATTTATTTATCGATATTATTTTTTGTGATATTATGTATCCATCCCAAATCACCATCTCATGTTACACTATTATGATAAATTTAAATCTTTTATTGGGGCATATGTATACACCTAAAATTTTTACTTTATCACTTTACTAAAGTTTTATCTTGTAGTGTCTCATCAACCTAAAAATATCCATGAGTGTATTCTTTAAAGGGTGTACCAATAATGTTGTGGGATTGGTTCATGATAATTTGAAAGATATGTTTGCATACTATTATGTCATATTGTTGTTATTATTAATTTGACCTCCTTTGAGTCTCTTTTCATCTTACCCCTTTTTTTATTTTTATATATATTTTATAGCTTCCATATATCTTATTATATAAGTTTACATGATATAATTGTTTTCATGTTTGTTTTCTTGATATTTTATTGATCTATCCAAAATATTTCTTATTTTGTATTTTTTCATCTATACTCTATCATCTTGGTTGATATAGTACTATGTCAGTTGACATTCTCCAACTATATCATTGTTGACACTATCATCATCTTAAATTTTAGGGTTACATTTGAATATGGATATGTATATATAAGGATCATATTTCATTCCTAAATAAGTATAAAAAAATCATATTCTCTTCTTACACTTGTAGTTATACTCCTAAGTAGTGTTTAGAGGAGTTAGAAGTTTAGAGTATTATTATGGAGATATAGTCTTGTAATGTCTTGAAATAGCAATAGGATAAGTCAAACCTACAAGGTACACCTAGTATTTAGAGTCCATAACTAAGTATACTTAGGTATTCATCTTTCTATTTGAGGTATTCAACCTACAACATCTCTTTCAAAGTTTCACTTGAGCTAAAAAGGGAGATTGAAGTGTCAATGGGTCTACCCAAACTTATGTATCTATACCCCTACTTTTTTAATTTTATTTACATAGTATATTAGATTTTTATTAATTAATTATATTTTGAATGTGTTAGTAATTTATTATTATTCTCCTAATACCAAATAAGATAGTATAAGGTTTTTTAGTCTTTCCCATTATCACCTTAAGTTACATAGACTACCTATTAGCTAACTATTACACCAATTACATTTTTATTAATTTAATTTTTAGATATATTTAATTAGGTTACCATTGACTTTTAGTTCCTTGAATGCAATATTCTAGTTATATTCTTTATACACCCCTTTATCACAACATTTATAAGCATTATTACAATCGCTTACCCATCGTTGAGCCCTAGTGAGAGATATTCACATGACATAACCTTAGGATTTGGCAAAAAAAAATATATAATTTAAGTGTATATTACCCTTTGATAGGTATATGATTATTTTAGGTCCATACCCAATCATCAAAGTATACACAAGCTCTATTGTTATGACTTTATTTTAGTCCTAGTCCTAATCCATAGTAGACTACCCCATGCATACAAAGGGTTGCCTTTATAATATTTATATTAATAAATAATGGTCAATTCATGCTCATTTAGTATTCACATTACCTTTGTATTCCTAAATTATCCATACACATCCTATATGAATATCCATGTATGACCATTATGTTTATTTCTCTAATGGTGGATAAATATTTTGGATATTTTAAAAATTATAAAATTATCATGATAATTTGGATGGTGATGTCCATCATATTTAACCTCATGTTCATGGTAAATATCCTCTGTAAACATAGTGGTATCATAGACATTTTGTTTCATGAGAAAATTATTTTACATGGATCCATTTTATTGTATCATAGTTTGAGAGTGTATTACTTCCCTAGATCATAGTACCATCGTGGAGTGTAGGATTTTTTTTAAAGTCTTTGTGGGATCACGGGGTCAAGTGATGAGTGTCAAATTATGATTCACCTAGGCTCCCAAAAAGTGTGAAACCCACATGGTGTTAAAATTATTCCATATAAAGTATGTTAATATGTAAGCATAAGAAATGTGATAGGTTATATGATAAAATTCATTGGGGCTCCTAGATTGTCTCAAGTCTTTCCATTATGTCTAGGATAATGTAAACATGTGATTTATCTTATGAAAAAATAAATAAAAGTTACACATAATCATCCCATAAAAGATAAATATTAATAAAATTTATCTCAAATACACATGGCATGGGTATAAATGGCATGGGTATAAAATTATGTGAGATCCTAAAGTTTTCCTAAAGTGTCCTTGATACATAAGCCTTTACGAGGACATATAATTTTGTGAATATTATTATTTATTAATATATTTTTTTTAAAATGAATTATGTTAACCTTAGGGAAAATTATGAATATAAAACACTTAAAAAATTAATAATGAGACTTAAGAAATAATCTCAAGTTAATATTTATTTATTTTAAATAAAAATTGATCTCCATTTCTTGTAAATAAATAGGGACATGATAATTGCAACAAATAATAATTTTGTGGAGAAAAAATCACAAGATGTTTAGAACCAATAATATATGGATTCACCATGAATTAAAACCAACAAATAATGAAATAAATTTTCACATATTTTGAATAAACTTAAATATTAGTTTCATTTTTATCCTATAAAATATTAAGCTTTCACATTTATGAAGAGATAGATGTTTGTGTATAGTGATTCATTTACATTTTAATTTGATATTTTTGATATGGTAAGAGATAGATTACTTGATTAGAACTTTATGAAGGGAATTTATTTGTTTATTTTTATTTTTATTTTTGTAATAATATATTATAAGGATAGGCCTTGGCATTTATCTACTACCATCCCAACTTATATATCTCCAATAGATATACCTCTACCTCAACTCTATTATTCATTTCTTGCTAGGACTCCATAACCTTGATCACGGTTTCTCAAATGACCTTTTTAGGATATTTTATTTTATTTTATTTTATTTTAAAATTTCATATTATCCTATTTATTTGTTTGTTTATTTTTAAATCTCTCAAAGGGTTTAGAAACAATGTCACTAGGTATAAGGATAGTCAAAAAATATCGATCATAAGAGATCCCTCCTTAGATGTTCATATAACTCAAGAAAATGATAAATGTGATTTAATGCAATCATGACACTTTTTCAATGAAAATACCATTCTCAATTCATGTGATAGTCTCAAAAAATTATTTAATTCCATATTGAATACATAAAATAATCATACATAATGCTAATTTCCATTTTAAATTTTGATCATTTTTCCTAAATTTTTCAACCTTGTCTTACTAAATATATATCTTTTTATCTAACTGAAAGTGACTAAAACCTATATAGAATGGGTAATTTGATCACTTTGGTAATTTTTAAATCTATGTGGAAGGATTTTCTTAGTTTGTCTTCTTGTGTCCTCAATAACACTTAATAAACTAAACTATAAAAAAAATTACTACTTAAAGTGAAATAGTCTATTAAAAAAACTAATTTATAGAGTGAAATAAAACTAATCTAGACCTAACCTAACCTACTCTTAAAATGAAACTTCATAATCAAATCATGAGGGTGCAATTCAAAATTTTGTGTGAAAAAATAGAATTGCCTATTTAAATCAACCTTTCAATTAGATTAATAGTTCTCAACCTAACAAACACATCTTCATATTCCTTATAGATATCATTTAATTCAATTTTTCTAATTTCAATGAGATTCACAAAATTATTCTTAGTAGGATGTGTATTACCATTTATGAAATTAGAAAAATCATTGGTCTTAGGTATACATACCTCAAAATATGGCCACATAAACACATGATACTCTTTTACTTGGAATTATATAAGATTTAGAATATGAGGCATGGTGAAAACCACTTCTTCATAATTAGATTTTACTATTAAATAATCCTCCTCTATTTTATTTTAATAATATTTTATGCATATTCAAGTTATTTATGTGGATCTAATATTTCTAAATATTCACCATTAAAATATGTAAAATCCTAAAAATCTATATATTCCACATTATATAAATATTATTCTATTACTCAATTGGAAATATCATGATTTAATAAATTAACTTTCAAATATTTTTATGATTTATCACCATTGTTGTCCTTTTCTATTTTATTAAAAATATATTCATTTAAAATGTTTAACTCCATAATAACTCATTAATTAAATTTAACATAATACATTACCTCTTTCTCATTCTCCTTTGATTCATATGTTGTGTGAAATTCTTATGCATCATCCTCAAAATAAAAATACATATTATTATAATAACTTTCATGTGGAGCATATTAATTTGTGTCACATGTATTTGTATCATAATAATTTATATCTATGAGAAAATATGAATTTCACTCAATAATACAATGATCATTTTGATTTGTGATTGGCTGAATGTATTTACTATGAAAAATAATCTGATTTGAGTTATTAGGTATGGGAAAATTTATATATTTTTTGTTCTTGAAGAATGGATGTTAAATAATTTTTAAATCATTAATAATTCATCATAGGATCAATATTTATTATTTTTAAAAATAACTACTTATCTAATGTGATAGCCTTGACATAATTAGATGATAATGCGGTTTCATAAGATGTTTTCAAGAAAAATGATATGAGGGAGTCTAAATCATTCATATGAACATATATATGATTATGTCCTCTTTAGGTTTTTATATAAGTGGAATGTTATTATATACTTCCCAATATTAAATATTGAAATTCCTAATTGATTTAGTGGGTTGTCTCTTGAGTGTGACCAACTGATTCCAAAAATAAAAAGGATTAATCAATTGTCCAAATTTGAGAAGAAATACATCTTTCAATTCCTTTAATAAATGGATTAAACCTAGATTAAATTTAAAAACCATTTATATTAGAGGCCATGTAATGTGAAATCAAAACACTTATAGGATACATCCTCATGATAAATATTAAAGATTCCTAGAATAGTTTTGAAACCGTGAACATGTTTTTTAGTAGTTATATCAATTAGAAAGTTTATTATTTCATTTAAATCATTTTTTTGGAGATCATTTTGAATATTATGGATTCTAATGATTGTTTCACCAAGTCAAGACATGATTTTGTATTTATTTAATTTTATTATTTTCTAATTTTAATGTATTTTATGATTTTATAATTTTTTTAAATAGACTAAAATAAAATCACACATTAGTGCAATTGATCACAAAGGATCCTTCCTCATAGCACCAAAAAAATGTTGATTTTTTTAATGCACACCAATAAGATGGGTTTTCACCCTTTTTTTTGGACTATTGGTAGTTTTTTCTATTGCATGAGTTTAAATTTGAGAATATCCTATGCATTCATATTTTAATATCATAATATGACCTAAAAACCATCAATGTAAAGTTTCTCAAGTATCAAAACAAACACCCATGGATGGACATTTACAATAATTAAAAGTTATAGCTAGTGGATCTTATAAAAATTTCAAAAGAGAGGAAAGGGTAGGACTAAAAATAATGTTTCATATATTATCTTAGTAAATATTTAATCCAAAAAAAACCTTTTGAGATCTAATATAAATTAATCAAATCTAACGTTTGCTCAAATCTAGATTAATACAGTGAAAGATTATAAGGATTAATTAATGATTGAATCTCACTAACATTTTTTTTTGAGATAAATTGATCATGGATAATAAATGTAGGATATTCATTTATAATAATTTTATAAAGATCAAATTTTATTGAAAAAATATCATCCAATACATCATTATATAATAAAAAGAGAGAAAAAAAGATCACCAAGTGTAGGGGGAGTAAACGATGGCAGAATGTGTCTGTAGTCCATCACCGAGCTAGGACAATCGTGCCCTAGCTTGTATTTGTTGTGACTCTATTTGCACAAGAAGGGGGGGTTTGGTTTGATCGTGTGGGGGGTGTTGTAGATTTGGCTACTAGATTTATTGGCTTCTCCTTTATTCCTAATTGACATTTTGCATTAACAGTTAGCTAGAGAGTGCTTAGATCTCACTGCAAGGGAGTGGACATGGCTAAGAGTGTGCCTTCTAGGGCTAAAATAGGTATAATTTATAGTGAAGTGGTGGGCTTGAATTTTCTAGGATAAGAGTGAGGGTGTTTGAAAATGCCTTCTATTCTCAGACTACAGGTGTTATAGACATGAGCTTGCCTGGAGCTTCTCGGATCATGAAGATTAACAACTATCTCAAGTGATGTAAAGAAAGACCCAAACTGGTAATTCCTTGAAATGTAGACATGAGCTTGAAATGATTTTTAAAGATGTTGAATACTACTCTTAGCATTCACTGTATTACAAGTTTTTGGTTTTAAGAGTCTCCCTTCAATTTTTAGATAATTGGGCTCAGAGAGTATGGGAACCAAAGGATGAAATGGAGGTCACGATGCTTGCAAATAATTATTTCATGGTTACATTTCTTTGCCTAGTTGTTCAAAATAGGGTCTTTGAAGGGGGGCCTATTTTTATAATTAGGTGGGGCTATTCATTAAACCATGGCATGTAGGATTTAACCCTTCTGAGGAGCTTCCAAATTGAGTGCTAGTGTGGGTTTGGTTGCCCAAATTTCCAATAGAGTGTTGCCATGAGGATGTCCTTCATATGCTTGCATCGATGCTTGGGTGGCATATAGGATCTTTAACACAAACCTTGGGTAAAAAATTTATGACTTTTGCTCAAATTTGTGTGGAAATTGACCTAAGTAAACCACTGCCAGATGCGGTGGAGATGTGTGCAAGCTCACATTCATGGGTGCAACAACTAGATTATGAGAACCTTCCATTCTAATGCCACCTTTGTCATGAACATGACCACTTGGTACGAAGATGCTTGAGGGCCAAACCTATGGAGCAGCACCCTACGCCTCCTCCTAGTAACATTCTTAGTACTAACAAAGGAAAGAAGGCTATTTCTGATGAAGGTAAGGATGTGGAGGGATTCATTCAGGTTAAGGCTCAAAATTAGAGCAAAGGACTGAAAAAAACTCTAAGGGAGCGACATGAGGAGGATACCTTCAATAGGTTTGAGGTTTTGAATGAATTGGGTTAGCAAGTAGTTAATCCTAGATTAAATATTGTAATTCAACTTGAGGTGGAGTCTAGATTGGAGATTGGCTCTACCATTCCTGCCTCAGCTTCTCATGAGGAATCTACCATGCCTATGGTCATGGATGGATAGCCAAGAGCACAAATGATTGTCGAATCAAATGCTGATATGGGATAGGGAGTAGAGGAAGTGGCTCTACCTGCACAAATTGTGGGTTCATATGTGGAGAAGGGAGGTAAATCCTCTTGTCATTTGGGCATTTTTTAGAAGGATGGGAAGAAGGGGGCTGCTAAGAAAAATGTTAAAATAAGATGAAAGAAGTATTTAGAGAATATTAAGATGATAGGGGAGACCTTGGTGGAGTCAGGATCTATTAAGACCCTTGATTCCCATTTTTTGACTCCTCCCAAATGATCATTATTTCTTGGAATGCAAGGGGCTTAAACAACAGCCCTAGACAAAAAACTATTTAGGAATTAGTCAGAAGCCAGTTTCTATATGTTCTCTTTCTCAAGGAGATAAAGGTTTCTATGGATTATATGATGAGTATTACACCTAAGGTGTGGAGATAAGGTTAATGTCAGTGCATTGGAGCTCAGCGTGTGTCATGTCTATGGAACCCATGAAAGATTCAACTAGTGTCCTAGATTTCCTTTAAGTCCTCCTTATCCATGGTTACTTTGTGCATTGAGTCTAGGGAATCTATTATTTTTTCTAATGTCTATGCTCCTATGGATTTCCAAGGTAAACTACAAGTATGGAATAATATTCATGTGGTTCATAGATTATTTCCTTACTTGCTATGGATTATTGCTAGAGACTTTAATGCCATTCTAGATTTAATTGACAAAAGGGGAGGGAATGTAAGACTAGATCCTTCTTTAATCTTGCTTCGAGATAATATTTCAGCACTAAATCTCATGGATATCAAGCCTAGTAATGGCCACTTCATGTGAAACAATAGAAGAGTGGGGGACAGGTGCATTGTTGAGCGTCTTGATCACTTTATGGTGTCTTATTTTTGGGTGGGGGGATTGTGGTCTTCTAGCTCTGAGATACTAGACTGGAGAGGCTCAGATCACTAGCCCATAAAGCTTATTATTTCCTCAAATAGGGCACCTCAAAATCCACCTTTCAAGTTCCATCTCATGTGGCTTAGGGACCCAGACCTATATGGTTGTGTTGTTGAATGGTGGAAGGAAGGTAGACCTAATTTTGGTTCAGCTATGTATATTTTTGCCAAGCTTCCTAAATATGTTAAGTATCAGCTCAAACACTAGAATCGACATTGCTTTGAGAACATTTACCAGGAGAAAAATGAGGCTCAAAGGCATTTATATGAGGTTACCAGGATGATTAGGGAAGAAGGGGTGTCTAAACATTTGGTATGGGAGGAAGCTAGAGCTCTAAGAACATTGGAGGAATGGGAGCTGAGAGAGGAAATCTATTGGAAGCAGAAAGTGTGGAATGTGTGGCTTCAAGAGGGTGATAAGAATATTACATTCTTTTTCAATTCAGTGAAAGCCAGACAACATGGTAACTCTATATCATCTCTGGTAACGGATAGGGGAGAAGTTATCCATTCGACCCAGGGTATTTGTAATGAGGTTGAATAGTATTTTGCTTCTTTATTTAGGGAAGAAGCACAGGGGGACTCAGCTATAGCAGCTTAGGTTCTCTCTTATATTCCTTCTTTAGTTTTTGTGGAGATGAATGAGCATCTCATGAGAGCCATATCCATGGAAGAGTTGGAGAGGACTATTTTCCAGATGTAAAAAGGCAAGGCACCAGGTCCAGATGGTTTCTCGATTGAATTCTTCTAGGAGTTTTGGGATATTATCAAAGAAGATCTACTAGCTATTGTTCAAAAATCCTAGATGAATAAGTAGATGCTCTGGGCCCTAAACTTTACCTTCCTGGCTCTCATTCCCAAGGGGGAGGGAGCTAACTGATTAAGTCAATATTGACCCATTTCCCTTTGTAATGTAATTTATAAAATTATATCTAAGTTGATTGCTGAAAGGTTAAAAATGTGGCTTATGGTGCTTATTTCTAAAGAGTAAAGTGGCTTTGTGTAAGGCCATCAAATCTTGGATGGAGTGGTGGTGGCTACAGAAACTATCCATTCCATGGCCACATCCAAAGATAAGGCTATGTTCATCAAGTTGGACATGAGCAAGGCATATGATAGAGTTCATTGGCCCTTCCTATAAAAGGTCTTGGGTGCTTTTGGCTTCGAGGAGGAATGGATTCATTGGGTTATGAGTTGTGTGAATTTGACTTCTTTCTCAATTATGATTAATGCAGAGCACTCTAAGCTCTTTGGGGCTTCACAGGGCTTGAGGTAAGGTGACCCTCTCTCTCCTTACCTATTTCTTCTTCTAGTGGAAGGGCTAGGTCAGTTGATTAAAAGGAATGTTGAAGGGGGCTTTATTCAGGGCTGGCAATGGGGAGGAGGTCTTCCTGTACAATCTCACCTACAGTTTGTGGATGATGTGCCTCTGATGGGAATGGTGACTATTAGGGAGGCTCCTAATATGAGCAAAGGCCTAGATGTTTATCTTGTGGCATCAGGATAGTTAATTAATGAGGGGAAGTCTTCTATTTTTTTCTTTAACACTCCACCTCCCATTTAGTAAAGAGTTGCTAATATTTTTAGGTTCCAAATTGGAAGTCTTCCCTTACTATACCTTGGGATTCCTATTTCGACTGGTAGGTAGTCTAGGGAGTCATGGCAGGGTATTTTGGACAAGCTACATGCCAATGTGAATCATTAGACCCATCATTGGTTGTCTTTTGTTGGTCAGGTTCAGCTGCTTCAATCGGTAGTGTAGTCACTTCCTCTATATAGGTGTATGATCTAGGTGGCAGCGGTGAGCTTTGTTAGAGACCTAGATTCATTAGCAAGATAGTTTTTATGCATTGGTAATTTATCAGTCTAAGTGGAGCCTTATTAAGTGGGAGGTAGTTTTCAACCCAAAAAAGATGGGTGGTCTTGGATTAAGGTAGTCATTACTTTTTGGTACTACACTGGCAGCAAAACTATATTGGCATTGGTGTGTTGAACAGGACCAGTTTTGGACCAAAATCTTATCTCATAAGTACCTATCTAGGATCCCTCAGAGAGATGCCCCTTGACATAGCTTGATAGGGAAAGGTTTATGGATTTTGAGTATGCTCCAGAAAGGCGCTGCACTCATAAGCAAGGATTATTCTATATTTTCAAAAATGGGATGGAGGCACAATTTTGGCAAGACTCTTGGGATGGCCATTCTCCCATAGTATCCCAATACCCCCACTTGGGTATTCTATCCCAGAGGTTTAGTGAAGGTGGCTAGATGAGGGTGGGAGACTTTAAGGCTTTTTCCCATCATGGGCATGTGTTGGAAGCAAGGTGGAAAACTCCATAAGAATGGCCTATTTTTGGCTTGTAGGTTGAGTGTGTAGAACTCCAAGATATCCTTTTCGGTCCTAGCTATAGCACCCTTTTGGATAGTGACATTTTGGCTTGGGCCCCCAATCTGAAGGGTATGTACACTGTATCTTCTATTTATCAAGAGCTGATCTCTCAACAGCTTGAAGGGGGGAAGGAAGTTAATTGGTGGAAAAGAGTCTAGAATAGATTCTCTTGGCCAAAGTGTAATTGCTTTGCTTAGACTTTGGCCTGGAATAGATGTTTGACATGAGAGAATATCAGGGAGAGGGGATTTGCTATCCCTTCTAGGTGTGTGCTCTATAATGGTGGGGAGGAATATTTTCAGCACTTATTCTTCCGCTACCCCTTCACAATGCAATTATGGCATTTTTGGTGGGAAGTGTGGAAATGCTAGTGTATTCATGCATCACCCCTGATAGATTTTTGGGCAAGATTGGGGAGGCCCCCCTCCTCAGATCCCTTCTTGCAAGATGTCTGGGGTGTTGGTCCTATCTTTTTACTATGGCAAGTTTGGATGGAAAGGAATCATAGAATTTTTAGGGGGGGAATTTGGGGCTTCAATAGGTTCGGACTAGAATCATGGGAATGATTTGGGAAACTATTAATGCTAAGAGTGAGATTATTCTATTGATGGGGAAGAGCAATGCTGAGATTGTTGACAGGCTGGGTGTGCAGGGGATATCTCCATCCTCAGCTTGTGTTAGGAGAGGTAGTCATGTGAAAAAGAGAGTTCAAAGGATGGGGAAATGGCTGCCACCACCTGCTAGTTTTTTGAAACTTAATATGGATGGGTTGTCCAAGGGTAATCTAGGGTCATGAGGGATCGGTGGGATTTATAGGGACTCTTCTAGTTTAGTGGTTTTTATTTTTGTGGCTAATAAAGGGGTGTATACCATTAATCATATGGAAGGCTTGGCAATCCTATACGCCTTAAAGTGGGCTTATGATCTGGGGTGGAGGAAGGTGATTTGTGAGGTCGATTCCTACGTCCTGGTCAATCTACTTCTTAAGAGGAAGATCTCTAATGTTAGCTGGCAGCGGCCTATGCTAGTTTAGCAGATTCTTTAGGTTAGTTCTTGTATGGAGTTAGTGTCTTTTGTTCATATTCCAAGGGAGTGGAATAGGGCAGCTGACTGCCTGGCAAAATGGGCATCAAAAGAAGTAGATGACCGCAAGATTGATGGCTAGGAGCAATTGCCCTATGCATTATGTCAGGACCTAGAGAGGATTATTATAGCTGATGAGAGAGGTACTGAAGAGTGATTTTCTTGTTTTTGTTGTTTTTTGTTGCTTCTAGTGGATCCTGGGGTGTTGGCTCTAGGCTGTTATGTAATCTTTTGTTCTAAGTTTTAATAAAGTTTTTACCCCTATTTTTTCAAAATAAAAAGAGATCACATATTAACTATAAAAATAGTCATAATAGAAAAATTAAGCAATCCAACTTAGTCTTAATATAGAAAATAAAATTAATTCAATAATTAATATAAGATAAAATAATATTCAACATTAATATTGATTTCATATAAATTAGAAAACAATAGCAACCTCATAAAAAAAATTGAGGAAGATTTCTTAAGCTTGCTAGCTTTCCTAAAGCCTTTCTAAATAATTTTTTTTTAATAAAATGTATTTATAAAATTCTATTGATGCCACTTTCATTTAAAAATATATTGTAAGTTATCACTTATTAAAAATATATTAAACCTAAAACTATTTAAAGAAGCTAAAAAAATAAAAAAATCTTTAAATCATTATTTAAAGCAAGCTATCTTAACTTGAAGGATAAATTTAAATAACACTTCTACTTTTTGGCCTATTAGACTTGTCCATTTTTAAAATGTATACTTTATATAAGTTTATGTAAAGTTTCATCATGTTTTATGCATGAAAATTTGACTTTAGGTTTTTGGTAATTTCCCCAGTGCATATAATGTATGGCATTTTGGGAGCCTTCATACTATTTTTGGTGCTTGTGAATTCTCAACCCAACTAAATTTGTGTGATTTGTTAAAACAAAATAAAATATCTCCAAAAATTTATTATGATATAAAATATTAAATACTTTAAAATTTAACCTCAATAAGCTACAAAATTGTATTAAAGTATGGTGTTCCCTATGAATTGATGTGAAATTTGAGATGAGTGTGAGTTAAAATGATATTTATCTCTTATAATATTATGTACTAATTGTTGGAATAAGGGGGTCACATATACTTACATATTATCCTCAAAATATATTGAGTTTGGATCATTAAAATTAATAAAACAAATATATTTTACATTATATATATAAATATGAGTATATATACAATTTTGTATTAAATAAAAAATCAAATTTGTGATATTTATATTAATACCTAATGATGAATATAATCACATGACCTATAAATTCATAATTTATCTCTATGAATTATATGAAAATGTCCAAGTATAACCGTTTTATTTAGATCTCTAATGTTTAATAAATTATATTTATTATTGTAAAGTTTATAAACTTGTGATAGTTTAATGGGAAATAACAACTATCAAATTTAACTTCATGTACATTGTACATATGGTGGTAAAATGGAGTTATTGGTTCATGTGATTGATTTTATTAATTAGGAAATATTTAAGACCATAAAATTTCTCTTCACCAATTAAAAATCCCATTTGAAGTAGATACATGGATCCCACTAATTACATTAGAGTCCCAAATTATAGTACCATCCCAAATCATAATATTGTATTAGAATACAAGAACCTATTTTGGCTTACAAGGATTCATGGGACTCTAGAAAGGTGTGAATCATGATGAGCATAAAATTATAATTTATTAGGTATTAAAAAGTATATAAAACTCCCAAGGTAGTAAAATGCTTATATGTGAAGTATGGGATTACATGAGTGTAGGAAATGTGATAGGTGGTAGGTTATAATTTGGTTGGGATCCTAGAGTATACAAATTTCTAGGGGTGTATAGAGATCTCAAAGTGTCTCATTTATCTCCAGTAAGTTTATAACATCATGAACGTGTTATTTAAGAAATAATATAGGTTACACATAATCATTCTATATAATGAAAAACCATAAGAGTGATCTCAAGGACACATGGCATGTATACACAAGGTGGTGGGATCTCAAGTTTCAAAAACTTGTTTCAATATATATACCTTATTAATCCCTAGTAATAAATATAACCACCTTTTGTATTCACATACCTCTAAATTCATAATTTGTCTCTATTCATCCTATGAAAATTTCAAAGTATGACCATTTTATTTATATCTCTAATATTTAATAAATTATATTTATTATTGTAAAGTTTGTAAACTTGTGATATTTTTATGGATAATAACAACAATCAAATTAAAATTGATGTCCATGGAGCATATCCATTGTACACATGGTGGTAAAATGGATTCTTTGGTTCATGTGATTGATTTTATCAATTGGGACATATTTAAGACCATAAAATTTATCTTCACCATTTAAATATCCCATTTGAATTAGATATGTGGATCTCACTAATTCCATTAGAGTCCCAAAGTGTAATACCTTCCCAAATCATAATATCATATTAGAGTTTAAGAACCTATTGTGGCTTACAAAGATTCATGGGACTTTAGGAAGGTGTGAATCATGATGAGCATAAAATTATAATTCACTCAAGATCCAAAATTATATAAAACTCCTAAGGTAGTAAAATGCTTCCATGTGAAGTATGGGATTACATGAGTGTAGAAAATGTGATAGGTGATAGGTTAAAATTTTCATGGGATCCTATATTATACAAAACTCTATGGGTTTATAGATCTCCCAAAATGTCTAATTTATCTCCATTAAGTTGAGAACATCATGAACATGTTATTTAAGAAATCATATAGGTTATACATAATTATTTTATATAATACAAAAACCATAAAAGTTATCTCAAGGACACAAGGCATGTGTACATAAAGTGGTGGGATCCCATAGTTCCTAAAACTTATTTCAATATATAAACCCTATTAATCCATAGTAATCAATATAACCACCTTTTGTATTCACATGACCTCTAAATTCATAATTTATCTCTAAGCATCCTATGAAAATGTCCAAGTATGACCATTTTATTTAGATCTCTAATATTTAATAAATTATATTTATTATTTTAAAGTTTTTAAAATTGGTATAGCTTGATAGACAATAAAAACTATCAAATTTAACTTCTTATCCTTGGAGCATCTCCATTGTACACATGGTGGTAAAATGGATTTGTTGGTTCATGCGATTGATTTTATCAATTAGGACATATTTAAGACCATAAAATTTATCTTCACCATTTAAATATCCCATTTTAATTACACTAATTACATTAGAGTCCCAAAGTGTAGTACCTTCCAAAATCATAATATCATTAGAGTGTAAGAACCCATTGTGGCTCACAAAGATTCATGGGACTATAGGAAGGTGTGAATCATGATGAGCATAAAATTATAATTTACTTAGGATCAAAACATATATAAAACTCCCAAGGTATTAAAATGATTCCATGTGAAGTATGGGATTACATGAGTGTGGAAATGTGATAGGCTGTAGGTTACAATTTGCTTGGGATCCTAGAGTTTACAAAATTATAGGAATGTATAGAGCTCTCAAAGTGTCTCGTTTATCTCCATTAAGTCTATAATATCATGAAAATGTTATTTAATAAATAATATAGGTTATGTAATTTTAAAAAAACCATAAAAGTGATCTCAAGGACACATGGCATGTGTACACAAGGTGGTGGGATGCTAGAGTTCCCAAAACTTGTTTCAATATATAAACCTCCATGAGGACATACTAGTTCATGAAATTTATTATTTACCAATGCTTTTAAATAATAAAAATTATTATAACCTTAGAAATAAACAAATAAAATGAATACTATAAACTTTAAACAATAATAATGGGGAGTTATGAAATAATCTGAAGTTAATATTTATTTTTTTAACAAAAGGGGTCTTTATTTATTAAATATAAATTGGGTTGTTTGGTCACAAAAAATGATAATTTTTTGGGAAAGAATTAAAATATGTTTTTAACCTCAAATATTTGGTTTCAATTTGAATGAAAACTAAAAATAATGTAATAAAATTCACATTTTCAAAATAAACTTAAATATCAATTTTATTTTTATCGCATAACATACTAATCTTTCACATCTATGAAGATCCAAATGTGTATGTGTTTTTATTATTTTACCTTTGTATTTGAGGTTTTTATATGGTTATAGACCAATTACTTGATCAAAACTTTTTGAAGGGTATTTTTTTGTTTTTTTAAATTTTATGGGAATGGCTTTAGGGGAATGGTTTTTGAATTTATTTTTTTTATCTAGGTGTCTAGAGCTATATCAGAGATACCTCTAGATCTAATCTGAGCTTTGTTCCATTTCCACCCAAACATTCATATCCATTATATAGGTTTCTTGAATCACCCTTTTAAGATATATTTTTTATTTTATTTGAATATTTCATATTCTCTTTTTTTGTTTATTTTATTTTAAATCTCTCAAAGGGACAGGAACTAATATGACTAGGTATATGGATCATTAGATAATATTGGTCACAAATTATATTTCCTTAAATGTTCATTTAAATAAGGGAAATGTTTAATATGATTAAATCATGACTTATTTTCAATGCATGGACCATTATTAATTCATGTGTTAATCCTAAAACATAGATTCGGTTTCGCAATGAAAACATAAAATAACTAGACATAATGTTAATGTCCATCCAAATTGTAGACCATTTTTCATATATTTTAAGAATTTAAAAATGAAACAATATATTTTTATTTATTTTAAAGTGACTATGATCTCTCTAGAATTTGTAATGTGATCATATTGGAAATCTGACAAGTTATGTGGAAGATTTTTCTTAATTTTTCCTTTTTTTGTCCTCAATAATACTTATTATAATATTACTACTAAAACAAAACTATTATATTAAAACAAACTAAATTATAAATTAAAATTTACCCTAATCCTAAACTAAAAATTATCATTAAAATTAAAAGCATGAAATTGGAAACTTTGTATAAAACGTTTATCACTGCCTAGTAAGAAAAAACATTCAACCTTTATATTTCTCAACCTAACAAACACATATTTATATTCCTTCAACATATAGTTCAATTTGGTCCTTAAAAATTCAAGAAAATTTATAATTTTTCACTTAAAAAGGTGATTATTCCCAAATATGAATCAAAAAATGCATTGGTCTAAGGTAAACATAGCTAAAAATAAGGCCACATAATACATTGGGCTATTTTACCTAGAATTCTATAAGATTTAGAATATGGGGCATGGTGAGTACCAATTCTTTGTGATTTGATTATACTATTAAAAATTTGTACTCTATTTTGATTTTATCATTTTCATGTTAAACATGTTCTTTTGTATATTATATCTCTAAATATTCACCATCATAACTTATAAAATTATGTAAATTTGAATATTCCACATTGTTTAAAAATTATTATATTCTTCTAGGGAGAAAATCATGATTTGATGAATTAAATTTAAAAAATATTTCTAGTTTTTTACTTTTTTATTCTTTGATTTCATTAACAACATTCTTATTTTAAATATTGACTCAATGATAACTTGTTAAAAATTTATATAATTCATTGTCTCATCCTATTTTTATTTTTCCTCATTCTCTTGTGATTCATCTATTGTATGAACTTCTTATGCATCATCATCAAGGTCAGAATACATATTATTAAAAACCCTTCATGTGCATCATATTCAATTTTTTCACACATATTTGTATCATAATCATTTATATTTATAACATATCATGAATCTATCTCAACAATAAGATAAGAATTTTTATTTATCATTCTTTCAATGTATTTAATATGGATACAAATATTATTTGAGTAGTCAACCATGGAAAAATATATAATTTTTTGTTCCTAAGAAGATTTGGTAAAATTTAATGAAATTAGGAATGATTATTCATGGGGGCAATGCTTATTTTTTAGAAAATCATATCCTATCTAATGTGACAACCTCTTCATAAGATAAAGCTAATGTGTTTTCATTGTATTTTTTTCAAGAACTAAAGAGAAAATATATATAATAATCTAAAATGAGAGAATCAATACTAATATAATATTTAAGCTTAAAAATAGAAATGGAATGCATAAAATATTATGTAGTATATACTATTTCACCTGGGGAAACCTTTCATTAAAAAATCCATTGTAATAACCTCTTTTGTTATTATATTAAATTAACCATCTTGCAATACAATAAATTAATTCACAGTTGTGTTATTCCCCTATTATATGTGTACAATTATATATAGGCATATAAATTTATAGCTTTAGAAGTGGTATTATAATACCATGGGTATCAAAACCATGAGCTATATAAAACATAAACTAAAACAGCCTAAATGTATACCAATATGTCCCCAAAATAAATTGAGGCACTGAGTAGGTCTCACTGTGGATCTATAGTCTAGTAGAATGTAATTCATGGAAAATATGCAACACATTTCAAAAGCTCACCTGCTTTTTGAATAATTTTTATAGGACACATGGATATATTTTTATTAGTGTTGGTGAAATATTTGGCATGTGAGAAAAATAGATAATTTCATAATAGTGAAGGAAACAAAAATATTTCCTCTATTTTGAGGTTAGATTCCATTTATTAAAAAATGGAAAATCTAATCTAAAATTACTTACATTTTAAATGGGTTGTTGGGTTACACTAATTTTAATCAATATAAAAAATATAAAAAAAAAGATGAAGAGTCATGCAGGGATAAGAAAACATATATTTCCTCCAAATAATGATAATAAAGTGTTTTATAAAATTAATATGCTTATTTTATATTAACATAAGTATCACTTGAATTGAGAGATATGCATTAACATAGGAAAAATACATGTCCAAAAATAAAAATCAAGACACAAAGTTATATCATTTCATCATGTTTTTAGACTGAAGAATGAACACAAAGTTTCTTTCCCCTTTCTTTCAATAAAAATTAAAATAGAGATAAAACAACCCCTATACAATTTCCATTCTTCCTATTTATAGAGATAAATGGCAATGGACTGACCCTTCAAATTACATGTGACCCTTGGTATTCCTATTTTTGTCTTATTCTATTTTACTAATTTTATGATTTAAACAAAAAGGAAATATATAATTTTTATAACATAGAAAATTATTAAAGACATAAAGGAAATATAAAACATCCTAAGATGTATTCTTTGAGGTGATGGCTAGTGCTTAATAACTTGGAGTAGTAGTGGAAAAATGTTTAACCTATTCCTTATCTTGGGAAGCTTTGAATTTTTAGAAAATATTTACTAACTATGTGAATAATATATACTTAGGTAATACCACATATTTTCATTGTGTTAGCCATATTTCAGATAATAACATGTCATTTGGAACTTCCAAAAGCTCAAACAAATGGTTATTCATTTATTAAACTAAAACATTAATCTCACTAAGTAAAATCATTGAACCAATGTTAAAAACATTTTATTTGAACAAATATTCTTTGACAAATTTATTAAACTAATTATTTACTTAATCCATGGGTAATTTAGTCATTGAGTCTTCTTTCAATACATCATAATGCATTTCATCAAGGTTGGAAGAAATTTCTTTCCAGTTTTATATTTTGGCTTGAACTTGCTCTCTAAATTCACCTAAATCTTGATTCAAAATTTCAATATTTTGAAGGATGCATTCTAACCATTTTTAGGAGGCATCATATTTGTCCTTGTTAAATATTCTTGCTTTAACCATCACAAAATTTTAAATGTTTTTCATTTATCAATCATCACTTTTCACAATCTCCCAAACTTTCAACTCACTATCATGGTATTTGATTTGTTTATTGATATTGGTAACCTCATAATCAATTTTCCCACAAAATTTCATGACTTATTTTATATATTTCATAACATATGAGACCATCTCCCCAACCCAAGATTCAATAAAATTTTTTCCAAATGTTTTTATATATTGATGGTAGTTATGACATATTTAGTAATCCCAAAAACATGATAAAGAACATCCACATAAGGAACTATTTGTGCATCAAATAGTTTCATAATATGCATGACATACCTAGACAAATATCACACATGATATTTTAATTATTTTTGGGTGAGTTAATCTTGATGAAATATATTCATCATCCTTCTATTATTTTATATAGGTTATGAACTTCACTATCTTATGGTTTCTCTCCAAGGGATACCTTTTTTAGAGTATGATCACTTGTGTTCATTTCCTCCTTGTTCTTATCAACTTTGGCTTGGAAATATACATGAATTTAGCTGTTGATAGGTCTGAGACTAGCCTTGATGTGGTCTATCCATTTTTAGGAGAGGATTATCGAGGAGATTATAAACTACATAAAAATATTTAATTTATACCTCCACCACCTTATTTATTGATACATCCATTAAAATGACATTTGGTTGAAACTAGTCCTTTGAGTATTTAAAGTGGTTGTGAATATGGATTTAGAGGAGAAGCTTTTGGAGGAGGTGTAAAATATGGAGAAACTAAAGGAGATACAAAGAGTGGTATTTAAAAATCACTTACAATTACCTATTGAGATAATCCTTGAGTAGATGCAAAATATTGTTGAGTAGTATTACAAATCAAAAGAGAAGGATATCTGAGAGGGGAAGAACATTATAACATGATAAATTTCTTGGTTTGAAAATTTCTTACCACAACATGACTCTCTTCACAATTTTTATCAGGTGTTTTGGATGCTTTGGATCACTATAATCTACATCATTAGAAATTGAATAGTTAGATGATTGAAATTCAATATTGGAAATACCTTTCACATGAGTACTTAGAATTGAGGTAGATGTTTTTTTTTTTGTAGAAGCTGAAGTCTATGAATTTTGGAGTTGCTTACCCTTGTAAACTCAACCAATTTCTTATCAAACCACTCCTTGGGTCAGTTTAAAACATTATTTGTTCATGTTTATATAAATATGAAATATCTATGATAGACTAATTTATAGTTGGTAATGGGACACCTATGACTTTTTCAACATATATAGGATTAAGGAGATCACTTTGATCATCAAAAATTCCATTTAAGACCCATGTATCAGTGAAGTCCTTGATCTATTCTAGGTTCAACTTACCCATGTCATTATTTACTAATTCAAACTCATCTACATAATTTTCTTAATAGTCCTCCAAATGTGGAACATGCTCATAGGTGGCATTAGTGCCAAGGCATTTTCATATGAACATCTTACTATAAAAAGAATATCAATTATTATATGAATTAAAATTAAAATTTGATATGGATTATTCAATATCCTAAGAATTCACCACATTAATTTATGTAAAGTGGCACAATGATATTGTTATAGTGGGCTATAATCAAGTATCAGACTAGATAGGGTCACATACAAGATGTTGAACCTATAAGGAGTAGTGAAATTTGAATAATAAATCAAAAAGGAAGAAATTTGCCTTCACAAAAAAACATTACATTAACATTCATTAACCAAAAATTACATAGGAAGGTATATTATATAGTGAGGAATCAGGTCACTTAAAAAAGTAATTAACTCAACTCACAATTAAAAAATGTCTTAAAGTGCATTTCCCCTAATGACCTATTATAAAACTAAACAAGCTAATTAGACCATGTAAGTAAAAACACATAGTGGACAAATATTGCATTAATACCCCCATAAGTGTAGCTTAGGTGGGTAGAATAATTAGGTCCTAAAATGAAGGCTTTATGAGGTACCCAAGTACCTAGAGATGATCCCCTAGAGGAGGAAGAAGATAGAGCTTCCTAAACCCCAAGAAAAGACCTCAAATGAATATGTTTGATCTCAATGAAGTTTTTGGTGAATATATAAATAATTTACTCCATTATCTGAATGTATTAGAGATTAGTGACTTTCTCATGAATGAGATCTTGAATTAAATTAATGTGAATCTTTATATGCTTGGGCCATTGATGGAGGATTAAATACCTATAAATCTATATTGTGTTTTGGTTATCATAGAATATGATTATTGGTCATCAAAATGGGATGCTAAACTCAATGAGAATCCATTGAATCCAAATAGATTCATTGGAAAAATTAATGCATACTCTTTATTCTTCCTTAGTAGAAGATAACTTAATAGCATTTAGATTCTTGTTTGACAAACTAATCATACCTAAACCAAGGGAGAAACTATATCATGAAGTAGACTTGTAATATTTAATATAACTAGCCTAATCTAAATATGTATAACTAATCAAGTTGAGGTCACTTCCTGCTCCATAGTGAATCTTGAAACTATGAGTACCTTGAATGTAGTGGAGAATCCTCTTAGCTATTTTCTAGTATAATTCATGTGGTTCTTACATAAATCTAGAGACCATGCCCACAACATATGAAATATCATATCTAGTATGTGTAAGGTAGATGAGACTACCAATAAGTTATCGATATAAATTAATATTATCCAAAGGAGATGGACAATCAGCCTCAAGCTTTATATCATATATAAAAAGAGTTGGATCTATCCTACAGTCAACCATGTTAAACCATGCAATAAAATCAAGAGAATACTTGGATTATGCACTAGTGATCCTAAGATTAGACTGATAAATTTTAATACTAAGTAATGTATCAAGCCTAAGTCATTCATTAATAACCTATTAGACAAATAATTATTCACTACTATGATGGTGGATTAATAACTCCTTATGATCAATTGGTCATCCATGTGGAGAAATAGAATCAATAATGAATTATCTTACCATCAAATTTAGATATTTAGATATTAATGGATTTTGGTGAACCCAAATAAAATAACAAAGGGGTTCATCTTAGCATACCAAGATCAATGAGTTATTTTGAGGCCATAGATATATTTTCTAAGTTTAGAAACTAAGGAGGAATATTCCATAAATCATTATGATTGTTCTATGTATATTCCTCTTTGAGGTCATCATGAAGAAAGTCACTCGTTACATTCATCTGGTGAACATCCCAATGATGTGCTATGACAATGACTAGAGTGAGTCAGATTGAGCTCATTTTGGAAATTAGGGCAAACATCTTGATATAGCCAATGTTAGGTACTTGATAAAAACCCTTTCACTAAAAAATGTGCTTTGAACTTGTCTATGGACATATATGCTTCAAATTTTGTTTATTAAATCCACCTATATTGAACACATTTTATTCCCTTAATAAGAGGGACTAAATCACAAGTTTTTTTCCTTAGTAAGGATTCATATTCTTCTTCCATAGAAGCATCCCACTCAGCTGTGCCTAATGCCTTGTGAAAATATTGTGGATCATAATTAGATATAATGAAAACATGTGGGGTACTCTAGAATTGTGAATAGGTTTACTTGGTGTTTTATGGATCTCCAACCCATTGGCCAACACTTTATAGTTTTTAATAGATTTGTAGTCAAGATCACCAGATTAATGAATATATGTGATGGAATGATCTCACAAGTAGAGCAAGTGCATATCATAATGCACCTACTAGTAAATGAAATCATGCATAAGATAATATTATAAAGGAATGAGATGATAAATACTATGTGAGCTAAAATTTAGATATGCAAAGAAATTAAACTAATCCTAATATAAGCTAAAATTCAACTAAGCTAGAGCAACAAATAAATAAAATAACAATCAAAACTTCACACATTAAACACAATAATCCTCTATTGTGATGTGTATCCAATTTTATATTTCAATTATGTGGTACTCACTCCTCCAATGAAAAGAGAGAAAAAGTAGCATTTTGGTGCAAAAAGGGAGACTTTGATTCACTTTTATTTTCTATTTCTTAACATCTCTAGATTTCCAGATTATGATTTCAAGATTTGTGATGCCTGATTATGATGATTTAAAATGGAGATTTTCAAGCTTATTTATAGATGGTCTAAAAAGGATCAAATGGTGGAGGATCATTCAGACTTTTTCAATGCTCCAAATAATCAACAATGGAGGATGAGTCCTCATCCATGAGGATGGAGACCTTTTCAACCTAGTTGATAAAAGAGTGGGGTTGGTTAGTTGATTCAATAAGACTTAGTCAATTTACTTGAAAACTCAAGAGAGGATTCATAATAGGTGAGGAAATTTGTGGATTTGGTTTTGATGAGGGATAAAAATGTGGGAGAGGTTTGAATCGGTGAAAAATCTAGATTTTAATATTTTAAATAAGGATTTAAGGGTGCAAAATTGACTTATTTAATATGTTAAATTTTTAAATTATTTGATTTTAAGAGGAAATGTTATTTATTAATTTAATAATAAGTATTAATAGATTTAGGTGCATTTTGACACTAAATAAAATTTAGGTGTCTACATTTGCCCATCTTTAAAATAGTGTTGTGAAGCAATACTATTTTAAAGAATATAAGTAGAATGTTGACGATGGAAAAGCAAAAAATTTGCCCCAAATGAATGAAAATGAGTGTGATGATGTCCCCTCAAGGATTTTTTTCAAGAAATAGACAAATTTTCAAAATTTATGAAAAGATTACATAGTTAAAATGATGCAAATAAACTATAAATAAAGTTATGTTTGAATCAATGTCGAATTTACAAGATCTTGGTGGCATAAAAAGTTTCCCCTAGATAAATAAAACTAGAGTATGAACTTCAAAAATAATAGTTTCAACCATTTAGAGACTTCATGTTTATTTTTATTTCCTAATGACTCAGGGGCCAATTGAGCAGGTGTGAAAATGATATATGCCAACAATAATAAATTGTACAGCCATAAATAGAAAAAATTTATTGATTTTGCAGATGATTGCAATAATTTGAATATAATATTGGAGTAACTATCTATTATCTATATTGTGTGGATGAATTTTCATTGTGTGAGTCATTTGTATCCATTATCTATTGTATTTTTTTCAATACTAAACATGAATCTATGTGATGCCCATACATTATATGATATGCACAAAAATATCTAGATCTACCCATTAGGTGTAGAGGAGGTAGGTTAATCAACTTATCTGTAATCATTTCCCTTGGTGTCTCACTTGAAATTTTATTTAACCTTTAAATGTTTTTGGAATCAATAGTTGTAGATATACCTTATTGTGATTTAATATTCTGATATGTAACATTGTTTGCCATAAATTGACTAGTTAAAGATGTATAAACATGATTTACACTATTATGCCCTAGAGGCCTTTATCTTGTAAATTGTTTTTCAAAATTTTTAATATTTTCATGGAGTAGTTGGTTTTGATTTTTTAAACTTTTAATCATCTAGCTCATATTGATAAGTTGATCATATAGAGTTTCACGAGTATAAACCCTAGTTGTTTCTATTTGAACATAATACACACCCTATAGAGAAGCGATGTGAATAGGTTGAGTAGGAATATTAATGATAGTATTATAGGCTACTTCATTTTTTATAGGAATGATAATATGGACTTGGTTAGAGGGAAAGAAACTATAACCCTTATGGATATGATTAAGAAAAGGAGATTCGTTCCTGTATATAAGATATAACATTGAATCTTGAAACATAGTTGTTAGCTTATGTGTTAAATACTCTATGTGTGTATATGTTTGCTTGTTAATGGAATTCCACATAGGAGTAAAATGGCATGCTATGAAATATGACATATATTTCAATTTATATAAATTATTATCTATACATGTGTTTATGTTTTTCCTTATCTCATTCTAAATTAAAGCGAACAAGAATGCAAATGAAAGTATTAAAATTTATAATAAAAAGTAATTAATTTATTTTGGCATTATTATCATGATTATATGAAATAAAATTAGAAAGTTTATGGATCTTAATTCTAAGTATAAACAAGAAATTATGTAAACCCTAAGTGTTTTTAGGTTTAGGTTCTTATTAAACTGGGGTTGTTTTACAAAGAATTAAATTATATTTACATAATTGAAACCTTAATGAGAGATTGATTTAATTATATATGTTGTCTATAAAAATAAAAAAATTATAAGTAGGTAGCCCTAAATTATTTCATCAAAAATTGGATTAATGTAATCTAGGGTTTGAAGTAATATTCAAATGTAAGATAGGTTCACCAAATGATTTAACATTTTAAGGTTTAACTATCTAAAACTATGTTTAGATTAAAGGGTTGTGATGTCTAAATTAGTTAAATAAATTGAAATAATTAATCACTAATTTGTTATAAAATTTGACCTTATTTAACTTTATAAAAATATAAATAAATAGGCATAAATATATACTTATATAAAAAGTGACTGTCATGGATTATTTGGGTTCTAAAAATTAATTTCTAGATAGTTCTGAGTGTCATCAATAGGTTTCTAGTATTTTCTTGCTCATTGGATAGTAGTACCCCATATGAATAGTAGCACCATGATTTTTTAGTATCCTCAATATGGCACCAATGTCCCCTTAGAATTATTCTTATTTTTTAGGTGCACCTATGCCTATGTTTTTAGGTCCTATTCATGTGTAGATGAAACTAAGAGCTTTATATTATGCCTATAAAACTTGATTTAGTGTACAAACCCTAATGTTACTTACAAGTATGGCATGAGTAATAATTATATGTTCATTAGTAGGACATGGTGGACATACTCAACACCCCACTATGAAGAGAGTTTCATACATACTAATACATTGAATAGGGATCAAGCCTGAAGTATTTCTTAAACATAGTACTTAATAAAAGTGCAAGTTAATACTATAATGAGAGTGTACTTGGATTCCTTGAATGTGATTGAGCTTTTAAATATTTTAAAATTGGGCTTAGGGTTGTTTTAGATGGTAGTATGCATAAGTAAGGTATAATAGGGATAAAATGCCTTAATTTTTATCAACTTATCTTTGGTTTAAATATGTTTTTGTATATATTTTCTATTTATTCAATAGAGGTCAATTAGAATTATATTTATATAGTATTTTAGATTGTGTAGATAATAAAATATTCCTAGGTAGACCTTAGGAGGGGCACACATTTTTAAAAATATCCATTGGGAAGTGTTAGGTCTAAGGACAGTAGCACCTAGTTGGCAATACTAGCACCATGTAGTTTTAGTGTCCCAAATGTGGTGCTAATGTCAACTTGGTATAATATTAAGCAAGTTGGGTTGGGATATGGGAAGATAGTTCTAGGAATGTGTTTTGGCTAGCTATATTTATTATGGTTTGATCAATGAATGAAAAAGTGTGTTTAAGAATCTAATATAGGTCTAGGTCTAGGCTAGGAATAGGTTAACTCAAGAGACACTCTTAGCATCCAATTACCACTTTAGGTGATTACATACTTAAAAAAAATATCACTTGAATTGAGAGATATGGATTAACATAGGAACAATACACATCTAAAAATTAAAATAAAGACATGAAATTTAGGAATATCTCTTGTGTTCTTAGATGGAAGAATGAACATAATGTTTATTTCTCCTTTCTCTCAATCAAAATTATAATAGAGATCAAAAAATCCTATATAATTTCCATTTCTCGTATAGATATATGAGGGAATGAAGTGGCCCTTCACATTACATGTGACCCTTGACATTTCTATCTTCATCTTATTCTATTTTACTAACTTTTATATTTAAACCAAATGAAAAACACATTATTCCTAAAATAGAAAATTGAGAAAGATAGAAAGGAATCCCACAATATCCTAGGATGTCTTCTTTGGGGTGATGGATGGTGTTGAATAACTTGGAGAAATGGTATAATTTTTAACTTGTTCCTTACCTTCGGAATATTTTAATTTTCCATAGTTATTAATTACCTCTATGTTCCCCTTATAGACTACCACATATTTCAATCCTGTCATCCATCTTTATAATACTATCAACATGTCATTTGGAACTTAAAAAATCTCAGTCTATTGGTTATTATTTACTTAGAGTGAAACATTAATCTCATTGAGCATTTATGTAATCCATGATGAATTGATTCATTGAGTCTTCCTTTAATAGATCATAATGAATTTCACCTGGGTTAGAAATAAATTATTTCTAGTTTAACTTAAACTTTCTCTCATAATTCACCTAATTCTTGATTCAAAATTTTAATCTTTTGAAGGATGCATTCTAATAATTTATAAGAGGCATCATCTTCAGCATCGTCAAATATTCCAACTTTAACCATCGCATCAATTTCAATTTTTATCATCTATCAAACAAGGCCTTTCACATTATCTCACAATTTCAACTCACTATCATGGGATTTTATTTGTTGATTGACATTGATAATCTTATAATCAATTATCTAGTGTAACTTCATGGCTTATTCAATATAGTTCATTCCATCTAAGAGTAACTCCTCATCCCAATATTTGATAATTTTGAAATATGTTGATGGTAGATATGGAATATTTACTAATCCCATGAACATGAGAATAATCATCAACTTGAGGAACTACTAGTGCCTCAAATGGGTTGAGAAGATAGTTGACATACTTGGCCAATTATCACACATGATCTTTCAATTGTGCTTGTGTAACTTCATATTTCTCATATATATTGATCATCATATATATGGTTTAACATATTTTATGGATGCTACTCTCTTAAATTATCTTTCCAAGGGATTTATCCTCATTTTTATCAACATTTGGATCAAAAATATCCATGAACTGAGCTCTCAATTTTTCCTCCACCACCTTACTTATTATGATCAACATTGGCTACATCCATTTAAATGAAATTTGGTTAAAACTATTAATTTGAGACTTTGAAGGTGGTGGTGAAGGTGCCTTTAGAGGTGAAGATTTTATAGGAAGTGGAACAAATGGAAAAAATTAAGGATATGTAGATACTGGTATTTAAAAATAACTAAAAACTACATGTTGAATTACTCCTTGAGCATAGGAAATATACTGTTGAGTGGTATTAAGATTTTAAAAAGAAGGATATTTAAGAGGGAAGGAAGATGGTTTCTTGGCTTGCATCTTTCTTCCCATATAAGGACTTTATTCAAAAGTTTTATCAGGTGGTTTTGAATATTTGGGATCTTGATCACCTCCATAATCATAACTATAATCGCTAGATGAATGAATTATAATGTTGAGAATACCTTTCTCATGAGTACTTGGAGTTTCAAAATATGTTTACTTTGGAGGAATTTAAGTTCATGACATGCTAGATTTTTTGATCCTATAAAATCTAACAATATATTATAAAATAATTCATTATATCAATTTATCACATGATTTTTATGAATGTACAAATCTAAAATCTCCTTTATAGACTAATTGATAGTTGTAAATAGAGCACCCATTATTTTTTAAACATATATAAGATTAAGGAGATCACTTTGATAATCAACCATGTTATCAAGGACCCATGTATTAGTGAAGGCATTGACCTATTCTATGATTAACCCACCCCATACATGCCTTATTACTTTGAAATATTTTTATTAATCAACTTAGTAGTCCTCCAGATGTGGAACATGATCATAGGTGGCACCAAGGCTAAGGCATTTCCATACAAACATCTTAGTGTCAAAAAAATCCAAACTGCCATAGAAATACAAATTAAATTGAGAGATGGAAGATTTGATATCTTGATAATTTAAAACATTCTTTAATGTAAATTTTCCCAAGGATATGAGAAATTAAATTCACAAAATAGGTATTTCCCCATAATTTTTGTGCACTATACCCAATTGTTTCCATAACTCAATAAATATGATTTTATTATTGGCTAACTTGGGTAGCTATAGAGGATATGCTTAAAAAATCCATGTCCAATATAAATAAATTTATATGATTTGATGAAGTATCTCCTATATTGGGAAATCAATCTTGTTGCTTCATCAAAAAAAATTCTTTCCTAATCCTCATCTAGAGCCTCAACTATTCTCAATGTAAAAGCATCATTGAATCTACTAAACTATTTTTTTCTTTAATCAAGAGTCAAATAAGAATAAAACTCATATAACAAAATTGATTAATCTATATTATCTCATTAATTAAGGTCGAGGCATCCTATTTTTAAATCCTAGCAGTACACAAAGTAGTATGCCATGAAGAATTGCTTTGAAGAATCCACATTGATCAACTATTGGTACAAGGCCTCCTTGATCATTTATGCCCATTAAATATTATTTTCCATTACATATCATTTTCATTTCCATGAATATATAGGGGTATAAATTCCTAATGATCTCATTTCATACCACCATATTGAAAAGTGTTATCATTTCAGATAAATCCTCCTTGAAGTCTGATTAAAAGAGGTTTCTTATAATCTTAAAAGGTTATATTATTTTACATTTTAGTTATGAATCACTAATGGTGGTTATATACTTATTAATACTATTATCCCAAAATTATTTCTTCACTTATATACTCATTTTAGAATCAATATCATGCATAAGAATCCTCAACGTCATATTCATGGTTGTTTCATATATTTTTGCCATTAGGTCCCCACTACTTGATCTTATCTCCTTCATTTTTTAATCATAAATTTGAGAACATGAGGACACAAAACCATAACATTGAACTAAGATATGAAATCCATCAACTTTAGGAATACCATTTTTTATAAAGGTGAATTGTTAGGTAAATTAGGTTATGTAATCACCTGAAAGTGGTATTTGAGTGATAAGAGTGATACTTCAGATTACCTATCCCTGGCTTATCCATATACCTATCCTAGAGCCTATTTTCACACTTATCTATCCTTTATGTAGGCCACCATTATCCCTAGTCAGCCCCAAATCACTCTCAAACCCTCATTTCTTGATCATGGCCCTTCATGCCTAGTGTTATGCTAGCTAGACACTAGTGCCACATGGTAATAGTGTCCCCAAAATGGTGATAATGTCTTTTGCCTTATATTTTTCCAAATAAATATATTTTAAAAACTAAAACTTCTTAGAGTTGGCCTAGAGATCTTTTATCACCCACACAAGTAACATAATAGTATAAATACATGATTTTTATCCATCTAACCACTATATGGAAATTATATGTAAAATACACATTCAAACTTAGAACAAGTTGTGTACAATTAAGTTTATCAATCCCTTTTTTTCCCTACTTATTCATACTACCATCTATATTATCCCTAAGCTTAGATTACCCAGATTTCTAGTCTTAAACATGTTCAAGGCACTCAAGGCCATTATCATAGTAGCATTACTTGCACTTGCACTAGAGCTTAGGTGGGGAGTACTACATCAGGCTTGATCACTCCTTGGACCATTGGTATATAGGAAACTCTCTTCATATTGGGGTGTTGAGGATGTCTAACTTACTCTATTAATAAACACACTTTTCATCTCATATTGATCAAATGCCATAACTAAATGAAATATTAGGTTTTTCACACTAAATCAATCCTTACAAAAAAAATACAAGGTTTTAGAACTTATATGTGTAGTAATAGAACTCATAGATCCAAAAACAAGTGTACCCAGAAGCTTGGGATAGTCCTACACAGAGGACACTACTGCCAATATTAGGACACTACCACCACTTTTCCAATAATGGTGCTACTATCTAATTATGAAACTAATATCTAGGAGGGTTTATAACATTGGAACCCAATTTAAAACACTTATAATAGATTCCATCTCAATTTTTATCACCCAAATCATATGTATTAGTTATTTTCTAACTAAGTTATTACTTACACTATTTATTACTATTTTTAAAAAAGTCAAAGTTAGTCAATTTTGTAATGAGTCAGTGGATATATTTATTTCATATTATTTCCATAGTTTAATATACTCATATCTTTAAAAAATAGAGTATTTATATTAATTAACTCTGAAAAGGTTAAAAAATTTGGTGAACCCAACTTATTTCAATCATTACATAGACCCTAACCCTATATAACCCTAGGGTTTACATTTTTAGCACTCAAATTTTAGATCCATATATATTCTAATTTTTATTTCACATAATCATGATAATAATGATAGAATAGTTTAATCAATTTTGATGTACATTTTAATACTTTCATTTACATGTTTGTTTCCTTTAATTTAGACTGAACTCAAAAAAAACATAAACACATGTATCGATGATCCTTTATATCAATTTAAATATATGACATATTTCATTATATATCTATCATGTTATGGTTCTCTTATATAGAATTTAATTAAGAAACAAATCCTTACATACATAGAGGATTCATTACATAAGCTAACAACCAAGTTTCAAATTTCAATATCATATCTTATGTACATGAAAGAATCTCCTTCTCCTTCTCATCTCCATGAGTGTGATAGCTAATTTCCCTCTAAATAGTTCCATGTTATCACTCCTACATGAGATGAAGTATAATATAACATTGTCACTAATCCCCATACTCAACCTATTTATGCCTCTTCCCTATAGGGTGTGTGCATGCATGTTCAATCAAAAGAAACTAGGGTTTGTACTTGTGAGACTCTAAGGGATCTAATTATTAGTATGAGAAATCTAATATCATAATTATATAATAAAAATTATTTATTTATTTAAGAGGTCACATTATTTTAAAATCACATTATATGTATACATTCTTCATAATATGTTATCACAAACCATGTATATGCATTTACACCAAGTGAGGTTGTGCCTAGCACTATTTTATATCCAAATCATAAATCAAAGCAAAGTACATATATAACTAGTGATTAAAAATTAATTAAAATATCAAGTAAGAGTTCAAGTGAGGTATTAAGGGAAATTATTAAAGCTAATTTTATCAACCTACCCCATCTATACCCAATGAGGAGATGTAGATATTATTGTACATATCATAGGATGCATGGGAACCACACTAATTATTATTTAGCATTGAAATGGAAATACAATAGTAAATTGATATATATGACTCAATTAGTTACACATCATCCAATTAAAAAACAATGGCTCATGTACAAATTCATAAAGTGTCAAATAATAAAATAGTATGAAAGTGGTTACTAAATCACAACTCAAAACAACAAAAGATTCACAAAGCACAATCACATCAAGAAATAATAAAACAAACATAGGTAAACCAAGTAAATGATTAAAATATACCTCTCTGAAATGAGGCTTAACTTTAAAATTAGTATGGGTTTTGTCAAAAATATCTAAAACAACTTGATTATCATGGTCAGGGTTTGGGCAAGCTAACCCAAGGCATCACTACTATTCTAGTAATTGATAATGTTAGTCAACAAGGTTTGGGATTTATTGAAAATCCTAAGGAAAATCATTCAAATATATAGATTATCAAGTAAAAATATCTAGATACATAGGAAATGTTATATAAAGAGCAAGAACTTAGGTTTTAAAGTTAAAATCATGGTAAGCCAACAAACATTCTAAAAAAAGGCTATCTGGAAAAAGAGCCTCTAGAGCACCATATGCCTAAAATAAGTATAGTTTCAAATGGAAAAATCATAATCAATATTCTAAAGCATAATTAAAAAAGGTCAAATCCATAGTATGAGGTAATTCTCTATAGCATTTTAGGTTATTATGATTTTGATGATGAACAATACTTAGATTCCTATTACAATACCATTCAACTACAGCATATCAATCACACTATAGGAGAGATTACCATTCCTATTTTTGACATAGGCCACAATGATAGTGAGTCTCCCATGTGATTTGTTAGTTAATATTGTTCCTTCCTTCGTATACATACTTTATTTATCTCTTTCTCCTTGTACATACTTCATTTTCACATTGATTATACATAGCTTATATCCATAAAATAAAAACATAGTATAATATGTCAAAAACTACAAAAATAATATAATATGTCAAAAAACACAAAAATGTTCAAATATTTACTCAAAAAACACAAAATTATAGATTGTATGCATTTCTATGTTTACATTTATTATATTTTCTAGACACTACATATGCTAGTTATCTTAATATAGTCAATTTTATCATACATACATGCTTCACTTACTCTTTTTGAGCACTTGTAGATTACTACAAGACTCAGGTCTACTACACCGATCCAAACTTATTATTATCTACCCATTAGGGGAATATACACTAATATTTGGGTGTTCACTTGACACATTCACCCACTTGAATGAACCCTAAACATAGATTTAATTCCCAAGTTATATCTTTCTATAATCTACATCCTAGCTTTAACATTACTATATATTGATATTGATCATGTTACTCTTACTTATATTTGTTTCTAAATATTACTAATTTACACTCAACATATGTATATCCTCACTCTTACAAAGCTTAATATTACATATCTATGCATGATGTCCCTTATATATTTATTAGTTTATACTTGATTATATATCTATGATTCTTCTATTTGAGGGAATTTAAATATGTCATTGCTCTTTAGATCTATGCCACTTCTTTTCTTATTATGTATGCTTAGGACATGTGCCCATGTCCTTATGTGTGCCTTTATTGATTATGTTTGAGACCATTTAAACATGTACTTCTATGTGGATCTAATCCAACTTTCTTATTGATTGCATATGTCAACATTTGAACATGTCCTTGTGTGTCTTGATTTCTCATATTTAGTGATATGTGCCCATATCCCTTATATTGTGTCCCCTTGGCCTACTTTGTGTGCCTCTATGTTTTGTATGTATGATTTATTTTATGCATCATGGATATAACACTTGCCTTCACTTGTTTCACACTCTAGTTTTTGATGCAATGAGGGACTTCATACATCTACCCTTCCTACTTGGGTGTCATAATGGATATCATGCCCCATCCCACTAGGTAACTACCAAGTTTTACTCTGATATATATATATATATATATAGACACCCTTATGATTGTTATATATTACATACTTATGCTTAGATTATCTTACATTCTGATGTTATGTATACACATTAAATTAGATTATAATAGATATAATAAATGCTTTAGTTAACACACATTTTGTAGAGATTTTTCTTTGAGGATAATTCATGCATAGGTTTAACAACTCCCCTCAAAATAGGGAGCATTCATAGGTGTTTGTCACAAATATCAGGATCCTATATTGCATTCACAATACATTTTCTAGCACATAGGTTTACTTATATAAAATCAAACATAGGTAAACATAGTGGAAAAATAATGACTAGAAAGTAATATAATTGCATAAAAATTAGACCAAAATTATGCTAGCACCAAAATTGGGACACTAGCACCACATTTTGAAATATAGTGCTACTATCCAAGACATGCTACTACTGTCTAGTAGCCTCAATTTTAGAATAACCCAAATTGGATAGAAAAGTATAAAAAGTATAATACATGTTTACATATAATTAGTTATATATTTATTTATTTCATTGAGATTCATACTAGTTTAACTCATATTAATATTAGTTTTCTCAAATTTGGGGCATCATGTGTGGCATGACCATTCCCATATTTAGTTTAGATACCCAAATATAATTTATTACAACTTAGTCTAGAATCCATATGCTTAGATATTAGATTTGGGGGCATGTGTGTGGATCACTATTTCTATATGCTCATTTACACAATAGTTTATCAGATGGAATGAAAAAATCTATGTCATTATCTACATTATATACACTCTACATCTTATTATAGGTTATACACTAGTTTAATGCCTTACTTCATCTGAAATGGTTGGTATTCTCGAGTGGCATGGAGCCACATAATGTACCCAAGTCTTCATAAAGATAGCATACATAGTTAAATATACCCAGTGGAAATGATGGAGTCATATCCTACTTGAGTTCTTAAGCCACCTACATGATAGGGTTGGAAACATTATCAGTCTAATCCAAGCTATTCATACGTCATGGTATACTATGAGGGGGTGAGAAATAATGGAGTCAAAACTAGATTGAGTTATTGAGCCACCCACACATGATGATTTAGCAAGCTATTATCTCAATCCACTATATTCAATAATTGATTACTATATACATGCACACACATAAGTTATCTCTAGGTTTATGCATTGGCTCACATACTCGGTGAGGTGTATTCATTATTTTCCTCTTTCCTATCTCTTTACTTAGTTTTACATCTTACTTAGTATATTATTTTTATTTTAATCTCTCTTGATTAAAGATTAATTTATTCACAATTCACTTTTAGGACATGCATTGGATCATGATTCATATACTCATACCTAGCTTCACATACTCAGACCCAACTTCATGAGCTTCACCTCCTAGGTAATTCCAAGTATGCTTTTTTCCTTTATCCTAGTCAATATTTTTAATTTCTAGAATAAAGGGAGCATAAATTTAATCACCCGAAAGTGTTATTTTAGTGTTGAGCATGATACTTGGGACTACTTATCCCTAGCTTATCCCTAGGCCTATCTTATATCCTATTGTCACACTTATCTATAATTTTTGCAAGATATAAGCATTCCAAGTTAGCCCCAAATTAGTCCCAAACCCTCATTTCTTGATCCAAGACATTCATGCCTAGTGTTCGACCAACTAAAAATTAGCACCATAATAAGGACACTAGGACCACATGGCACTAGTGTCCCTAAAATGGTTTTAATGTCCCTTAACATATCTTTTCCCAAGGAAATATCTTTTCAAAACTAGAACTTACTAAGATCGGCCTAGATATCTTTTATCATCCACACAAGAAATAGAATAATATAAAGACATGAATTTTATCCCTCTAGCCACTAGATGGAAATTAGATTTAAAATACACATTCAAACTTAAAATAACTTGTGTATAATTAAGGTTATTAATCCATGTTTTGCCCTACTTTTGCATACAACCATTTATAGTATCCCTAAGCTTAGATCACCCAAATTTCTAGTCTTAAGCACATTCAAGGAACTCAAGGACAATATAACACTCTAAGAACTACCTAAATAGCCTAAATGATAAGGACCTCTAGCTGATCTAGTTCTTCTTCTATTGTGTGTGTGTGTGTGTGTGTGTGTGTGTGTGTGTGTGTGTGTGTGTGTGTGTGTGTGTGTGTGTGTGTTATATCCATGTGAAAATAATCCATGACAACACATGAATTTCCACATCCCATGCATCCATGAGGTCATTATAAATGTGGCATCTTGGATGTGCAGGACACAAAAATGTTCCATGTATAAGACTCTTTTAATATTTATTCATTTTCATAAAATTTTGATGTTGACCTTCTTTTAAAAAATTATTTATTTTTCATAACTTATATAAATTTGATTTTGACAAATTAAGGGTATAACAAGTATGTCAGGGAAGTTATGCCCATTGATTTTTTACACCAATATAATTTCTTAGTACTCACAATTTTTGTCAATGAATCAACAAATATATCATTATGTGTACCTTCTCCTAAATGGAATGGTTAATGTGATCATAGTAAAAATTTGGGAAGTTATGTGGAAGGATTATTTTAGTTTCTTTACTTATGTTTTTACTAACACTTATTGTATAATACTACTCAAATTGAATTAATCTATAAAAATAAATTGATTTATGGATTTAAAATGAAAATAATATAGTCTTAAGCTACCTTAAATATAAATTAAAAATTGACAATCAAATTTAGAGGATGAGATTGTAATATTTATATGAAACATTTAGCTCTACCTGGTAAAATCAAACTTTCACCCTTTATAGTTATCAACCTAGTAAACACATATTTGTATCTTTCTAGATATCATTCAATTTGTTGTTTCCATCTTAAAGAAGATACATATATAATTAATTAATATATTAAAATTCTTACCAAATATGAAATTTAAAAAAATAATTGAGGTAATCATACCTTAAAATCTATCCACGTAAACACATGAGGTTATTTTACCCATAATTCAATAATATTTTGAATTTTGAGAATCGTGAACACCAATTCTTCATGATCTAATTTACTATTAAAAATTATTCATCTATTTTCCTTTTATTATCTTTTTCCACATGTTCAAGGTGATCTTTTTTTATCTAATATCACTTATTATTCACCATCAGAACTGGTAAAACCCTAAAAAATTGTATATTCCACATTATTTAATAAATATTCTATTATTCTACTAGCAATATCATGATTTAATAAATTAAATTTCAAGTATTTTCTTTATATTTCACCATTTTTTGTCCTATGTGATTTCATTAACATCTTTATTTAACAAATTGACCTCCATAATAACTCACTAATAAGATATTATCTCTTCCTCATTTGATTCTTTCTCATTCTCTTATGATTCCTTTGATGTGTCAACATATTTTGCATCATACTTAAATTGAAGATATATATTATTAAAAAAACCTTCATGTGCATTATTTTCCTTTATGTCACATGTATTTTTATCATAATAAATTATATCTATGGAAGATGGTGAAGTTGGCTCAACAATAGGATTATAAATTTTATTTTTGATTATATCAATGTATTTTATATGTTAAACTTCTGTATTAAGTACTTGTCAATGAAAATATTGGCATACATTTGACATGCATGATTTTAACACACAAATATGGTCTTAAACCACTATTATATCACACTTGCATGCTATATTATGATTTTTAACCTTCCTTTCTACTATTAAACTCCTAAATTAGCCTCACTACCTACTTATAACTAGCATATGATCCTACATAAACATTCCTAGATGCTCAATATATTACACATTTACAAAAGTTAGTAATGTAAGACTGGGTTGATACTAACTTCAACTAGATGGTAATCACTCTTTCCTAAAAATGGTTTATTTCTAAAATAAAATATTTTATTAGGGTTGGAGCATCTACCTATTATTTTGATGGTGTGATAAATTATCCAAGTGGAATAGATATAAAACTTAATGTCTCATTTAATATGGTACTTATAACTTGTCTGTAAGACACATATATACTATTTCACATTGATAAAATTTACATTATTCTTCACAAAATTCAAATCAATCACTAAGAGCCATCATAATACAAATATGAATCATACCAAACCTTATTCAAGGAAATTGTTGTAACTTGGATTTTCACCCTTTGAGGAGATTTAAATCTCTCCTCATCCAAGTGGCACAATGGAATCACCTCTAGGCTTTTGGGCATCCTAAGGAATGAGGTGAGTCTCTAGATAGGGCTAGCTCCCTTGATGTGCCACTTAGGATTGAACATACGACTAACTTTAGGAGGTGAAAAAGGAGAAAGATAACTAAAATAAAATATAAACTAAGGAGGTGATACACCAAATAAATTTGATGACTTCTAACTAATTGCATTCTACACTTGAGACTAATAAACAAACTAAAACATACACTCCTTTAATCTTCCTCTTCTCATGTCAATATTACATTATAAGGTCATGGGTGAATGTGAAAAGATAATAGGACTATAAAAGAGGCATTAAGTGGTAATAATAAAAATACTAACTCACTCAACATTTCACATCTCATAAAAAACTTCATATGCCATGCAAGAAGAAGTTTTCCATCTTCAAACAAGGTGAAATAATGAGACCACATGCTAGGAATCCATAGTTTTAACTAAACAAGATTCACCATTCAAGTGAAACACACCTATGAATATTAATTAAGAGGTGTAAATTTTTAATTTTATTGATAAAAATGTATAAAAATTAGTAGGGCTTCACCATACTCAGGTGGAGCATAGAATACAATGCCAAAATGGCCCACTCTTATAGAGTTTGAGAGAGAGAAAGAGGGAATAAGAGAAGTCCAAGGGTAACAAGGACAATTTTAAAGATAATAATAATATGTATCCATGAATTTTAAAATTATATGGGTCAAACCATGCAATTTAAATAGCAACAAGTGTCAATCCAAGTCATCAATGTTATGCAAAGTGGCCTAAAACTCCTTTTCTTGCACATAAAATTACCTTCATGATTAAGCCTATTTGAGTGAATTTTAACTAATAAAGGGAAGATAAAATGATTGGAATGGAATTATAGGATATCATACATGCCTCTTTATGCATTGGTTTTATGCTTTTTCCGTTTAAATCACTTGGAAAAGAGCCATCATCACATGTACTCTAGGAAACCTCCTTCTCTTGTACCTAGCACACTTTTCTTAAAATATGGAATAAATTTACAATTAAAATAAATGGGATATGTTTAATTACAAGTTTAAATATCATCCATTTCCTTATAATCATCATGCAAGCTTTAAATTATTCCAACTAAAGCTTTTCATCCCTCTCACTAGCTTTTTCAATATGCCAGATTTGACTGGTTGAGTTGAAACACCTGGTTTTGGAAATTATAGGATTTTTAATGGAATTAAATTAATAATATGAGTTAATATAACTATAAATATTTCTTCTAAACTTTTTTTCATCTCCTAAATCCTTTTATAGCCTACACAACACATAAAACATTAAGAAAAATACTATTTATACACCCATCCATACAATTACATACAAATAATTATGGCATGATGTATCATAAGGGATTATTATATAACCTCAATAATTATCCTGATAAAAAAATCTCATTATATTAGCTATCTAACTCCATTTTCCAAAACTGGTCCTTGCAAGGGTTTTATAAGGGTTTTAGTCTAGTTTGACATCTTAATGATTGTTCATAAAGTTGGGGCATCCAACTTGGGAAAAAAATAAAAAAATATGTCCTATAATTCCCCTTATAACACCCCCTTACTCCTATCTCTCCCATGCATAGCTTTATGAAATATATGAGCATTGAAAAATAACTTCTTGAGCTTATCTGTCCCTTCTTACAAGCCAAAATTTGCTTTAAGGTTCAAAAATGGTTATATTATAGATTTGTATTCTCTAAAATGGTTTTAACATATATTAATACATCTTAATATCATGTTTAAATTCATTTTATTGGTCCTCTTAAGCTATACTTACAGGTGACTTCTTGTTTGGGCATTAAGCTTACTTGTGCCTAATAGGCTTGTTTTGCCTTTAAGACCTAAAATGAATTCTTAGTGGTTTTACTTGGCTCCAAATATATTTTAAAATAATTTTGTTTCCTAAATTTACATGTTTTAATAAATTTTAAATATTACATAGGCCTACGAATTAAAATGACCTCCCACTTGGTTACTAGGCCTAATCTTGCTTTATAGGACTTGCCTGCAAGTTTAGAGATTTAGAAAAATCTATCTAGTTTATCCCCTCTTTTAAAAAAAAAATCATTTTTGTGTGTATTTCCCTCATCTTTCCAAATCCTCTTTCAAGTTTCTCCTTAGCTTCTGGTCACTCCTTTTCATTCATGCTCTCCAACTTTGAAAGGTTTGCATGAGGGGAAGTACCCCCTATCTAAGACAAAATAGGGGGTACTTCCCCTATCTCTCTTAGAGAAAAAACTTATATGGGATTACTCAAGTGTTTATTATTCATTTCAAAAAAAATTAATATCTTGATTATATGACTAGACCCTCCAAAGGCATGGAAAACTAAAAAGAACTGTGAGGAAGGTCACTGTGTACAAGGTTTACTAGTTTGACTTTACAATGTGTTTTAAGGACCTTTCACTTGTTCAAAATCTTCTCAATATATTTTCATAATATCATTTTTATATGGTAAAATTTGTCTCACATGTTTTTCACATCATTTAATTTCTTCATTTAACCCTCTATACACCTTGCATAGCCTAGAGTAAGCTTCTTATTTGATTGAGTCTATTTACTAAGACAATATCCCTTTAGGCCTTCCTATAGGTATCTTTTGTTTGATATAGGTGATTATTTATGAAAACATCCTTTTAATTTCACCTTGATAACCTACACTTCTAGGTCACTTTTACTCATCCTAGGTTTCCAAAGGAATACCATGATTCATGTCAATACGTCTATTTGCATTGACTTACTTTTTTATCTTTTAGGTGTTTAATCATGTTCTAGGCATTAGAGACAACTTAAAACCCCCACTTAAGCATTTCAATAAAAAAATCAATCAATTTATTTGCTTTGCTTCACATTTTAACCCCCGCCAATGGCTTTATAATCATTTATCTCACAAATTTAGTCCTCCCTGACTGTAAGACTGAGAAACCCTACATTTATTGACACACAAAGGTGTGTATGATCTTATTTAGGCTTGGAAACATGAATATAAATTCCTCATTAAATTTATCATGGTGATCCAACTGTGACCTAGGTCTACTTGCTCTAATTATATGTCTTATTCATGTTAAGAATGCTACTTCTTTGCTCATTGTTATTTGATCAATTGTAGGTGTCTTTAAGGCTCAAAGGGGATTATGAAAGTTATTTCACATTGTTAAGGGCTTGTGGATGTTTTAATTTACATGATATATTGGTTCCAATATTCATCCTTATCACTCTAACCCTTTATTCACCCTCCATACTCATGGGTTTACCAAACTGAGTTTCTTATCTTTAATTATGAACTCCTACCTATAGGTCATTCCTGTAGATGTAAACATATGTTAAGGCCCATTTTATAAAGTATGATATCTCTCAAAAAATTTATAACCCATGATTTAAATTTACCTACCCTTTTATGTTTGGAATAAGTTTTGATATCAAATTTCTCAGGATTAGTCCTTTTGATAGCTTCCTAGCCAGCCTGTAAGTGGGTGTTTGGGTTATTTGTACAGACACCTCTAAGTGTAGTTGATGCATAAACATAGGGTATCATCTCTTTCAAAGGAATTTTAATCATTAAATTTACCTTCATCATGCATGGTATGACTATCCTACATGGTGACAAATATGAATTTACAACATTTGGTGTTATGATCACTCTAGAGTTTAAAAATAATTATAGACTACATTAAAAGATCTGAGTGTTTTCAAGAGGGACTTCAAAGCCTTGGAAAACCAATTTCCACCTATTTTATACCCTCCATTTATATTAAAAGACTTATCCCTATTTTAAGCTATCAAATCCACCTATTTAGATACCTTCAGTGTATTTTAAGACATGTTATAGGGTATCAACAAAACCCTGTAGGCCTCTATTTGCCCAATTTAGGGATTAGATCCCTAAGAATACATAGTCATATTTGAAAGTTCTCCTTATCTCATCTACCATTATATTATTTCCAAAAGGTCTACCAATACCTCCTTAAATATATTATGACTCCAAATAGGTTTCATGACTTGTTCAAAGCTTCCAAATAAATATCCTTAGCTCTCTAGAAACATCACCTGCAAGTGAGTATTTGGTTCCCAACAGTGAGTTGAAACATGAACAGTATGATAACTTTCCATGAACCTTGATGATCTCATCCAACATCCATAATATACTTCTATAAATTATAACAAGTTGATACACATGTTCATCCCACTATACATCATCATGATGTCAGTAAGACCCTATAGGTATGCATTAGGGTGTGTTTATGCAAGTAGTAACTATGGATTTAGGTAGTAGACATGGTTTCAAGGTTCCAAATGAGTTTATATCCTATCCTAACACCTTAACTAACATCTTAAAACAATAAATAATATTAAACTAGTACCAATACCTCCCTTTCAATGTGATTTCAACTCCTAAAAGCACCTATAGGTGTGTTAACATGACCAAAAGTGTGAAAATGTTCAACATGACTACTACAATCTCATATTTTGCATCATATGAAAACTTGGGAAGCCACCATATGCTAACCAAGGATGAATCAAGACTTAAAAACCTTAAACACACCATGAACATGCTATACAAGTCCTTTATATGGAATTCAAACATTTGTAAATGGGAAATTGACTAAAACTATTCATGGTGACACCCTTCTATAAAGTGAGTTAGTTGGATTATCAAAAAAACTTCAAACATGAAACCAAACATGGGAAGTGTTATAAAAGGAGACCAAAATACTTTGTAATTAATTTCATCATCTGAATTATACATAATTAATTGAACTAAGGAAAAACTTGAAGGGTGCTTGAATTAGTAATTAGTTTTACATAGTCTAATTCAAATGGATGGTTCATGAAGCACAATTGAAAAATATAAAAAATTATTATATGTATTTTAATTTATATGAGTGTATAATATCTAACTAGGATCATTTTTCTTGAAACCCCCTATGTTAGCCATACTGAGCAAAAACCTGCAAGTCACTTTAGTCTGCTAAGAAGAGCAAGAAGTGAGTTGAATAGTTTTAGGATTAAAATTTCACATCAAAAACAAATAAAACTTGTATATGAGATTTATGAATATTTAGAGATGTTCCATGGCCTCCTCACATGTGTCATGCTTCCCAAGGGGACATACATGTGTCATCTTCTTATTTTTCTTTAGGAAAACTGACTTTCTTCTAATTAACCTAAAAATTTTCATTTTTTTTAGTTACTTAATACATTTATGGACACATGGGTCATTACATCACCTATTTAAACTTTCACATTTCATAAAAACCTGTAAGAAACATTAAATGCACCTATTTGACCCCTTAAAATGACTTAAAATGATAAATAAACCTAGAAAATTGATGACCAAAGTTATTATAACATCAATTAACATTAATTGACCTATGAAAAACCTTATAAAAATATATTAGACCTCTTATAGACCTTAAAAACAAATTTTTTGCCTATAGGTGCCCTAATTTGACTAAAAAGTCAAATTTGGTCAACAAATTGGTGACTCAAAGGGGTAGTATGCCTGCTATACTACCTAGACTAGTATCCTTATTAGTCCATTTGGATTAGAATTCATCTAATTACTAATACAAATAATAAAATTTTGACCATTGACCACAACTTTTGATCAAGCCAAGACACTATTGACTACCTCAACCATAAAAGAAAAGGACACACAACAAAAAATAGAAAACACACAAGACACACACATGTGAATAAGTACTTAGGGGAATTAGGAAATAACCTATTATGCACAACTAGAAACTAAACATACCTCATTTCTAGGATTAAAAGGAAAACTTCTTGAATCATCTTCATGGTGAGATGAAACATAGTGCCAAGCATGCTTCTCTTTAGATTGAGTGCTTTCTAGACCAAACCTATTCCTTGGCACTATGTTTGATATGATATTAACTATCTCATCCTTAAATAGGTCTTAAATGTAGATATATTCCTATTGAACATGTTCATACACTTCATACTTTTTCTTACTCTTCATCTCATGTTCAACTTGTATCTCTTTAGTAGGCATGGCTTCAAGAGGAGTAGTTTCATGTTCCTTAGAAGATTAAGGCCAATAAGAGCTTATTCCATCCTTCAAGAGTTGATGTGTTTCTCCCAGATTATTGAGATGATGATATCCCATCTATATGACTTCAAACATTTCATCATCAAATGATTATTCTTCTTGAAAGGATAGTTTTGAAATAATGTTTTTCTTTTGGATACTTACTTGTGTAGCAATGTTTCCTTCTCCATCTTTAACCAGCTCATAGCCTCCTTGAAGAGGAGTATAACCTACCAAAATTACTTCAAAAAATTCATATAAAGACTCATTAATAACTTGTCCATGTTCCTCCATGATATCTTGCAAAGTGAAAAAAAAATCAATGATCATTTCTTCCTCATCAAATATGGAGGCAAAAGCTTATGAATTTTCCTTTTATTCACCAAAGGGAGTCCTTATGGTGATTTATTCCTCATAAAAACTCATGATTTATTCTTTATCAACCATGAATTTAGCCTATTCCTCTTCATTTTCCTCTCTCAAGATAGGTTCTTCAACACAAAGAAAACATTCTTCATTATCAACCAAGGAAAGAGATTCAACGCAAGGACTTACCTTCTCTTCATCACTTAATAAATCTTGATGTATTTTAAAATTAATTTCATCTATAATAATTTGATCTCTTTGGTTAATGGCTATAATATATTCAACCTCCTTCATGGTGATGCCAAGACTAGGCATCTTGAAATCATGTGATCTAGCCAAATGAGGCTGCTAAAGAGGTAGGTTTTCTTCAAGCAAGATTTATTATTCTTTATCAATCATTTGATCCTAATTTGGTTCACACACCATAGGTCCATCAAGGAAAAGGTGATGGGGTTAGGAAAAGATGAACTATTTAGTGGAGGTGCAATATAGAGTTCAAGGTCATATTGAGAATCCAAGGTAAGAGACTCTTTTGGAAGCTCTTGAGGAAGGGGAGATGATGTGTGTTTAGGTATAAGATCTTCATTTGGGTCTAAATATTCCACCTCACCTTTACTTATAAATATCATCTTTACTTCTAATTCCTCTATTTTCTTGGCTAGGTTCTCTTAGAAAAGCTTATCTTAAAGTTGATAGGAATCATCATGGGAATAAGGATTACATGAAGGTTGCCATAGAATAGAGGATACTTTTTGAGGAAGGGTAGGAGGGACTTGCAAAGCATCAACTTCATTCTCCACTTCATGCTCTTGGATAATTATTATATCTTATTTCTTACCCCATTAATCTACTATATTTATCCAACTTAGGAAGTTAAGATTAGATGTCTTCTCAATTCCACACTCTTGGTCAAGATTTTTCTCTTCATTCCTTCCCTATTAGTCCACTAATTTGTTCCAACATAGGAAATTAGGATTATGAGTATATTTTTGAGGTTTTGGGGATGAAATTTGAGAGGGAAATGAAGACTTGAAATCCACTTCCTTTATTACGAACATGGAATATTGAAAATTCATATTAGCCAACTCAATTTGCCTATCAAGGTTTGCTTCAAACATAAGGTTATTCTTATCAACTTCTCCTTCCAACTACTTGGAAAAAGGATAGCCTTGTTAAGGTTGATTGGGTTAATTATTGGGAACCATTTAGGGATGATAGAAACTTTTTAAAATTGGAAATGAAGGTTGATAGGCTTGGTGAGGCTGCCTTTCATGAACTTTTATCCTATCCTCTAGGGAAGAGACTAAACCACTCACATCAAGCATCTCACTTGTGAGCCTTTGCCAATTGGCTCTCTTAATATGTCTCCACACTTTCTTGACTAACTTTAATGTATTTATAACTTGATTTATGGAATGATTAGGAATCATTTGACCATATCCCATTCAAGTACCAAGCTCCAACATATACCTTTCATAGCCCAAAAGTGCTTGTTTGAAGGTGGAAGTGGGTGGATTGGAGAAAATATTAGGTCAAATACAAATAAGACATTGATAAGGCTAGTTATAGGATTGATAAAACTCATGATAAGGTTGAATATGATTATATTGGTACTGATAATGATTAGGACAAGCTTGACCAAGAACTTAATCATATTGATAGGGAATGGGACAAGATAGATAAATTTCACCAACTTGTAGAGAACAAAACTCAAATATAAGGTCAGCCATGAATATTCATTGGTAATTAAGAACATAAAAAAAGGTTATTAACAATATTCAAATGGAATACTTGGGCTACTTAACCAGCTAATGTATCTTCAAAGTCACCATTGATGCTTGAAAAGATGCCTCCAAAGGTTGATGTATTGAAGGATAACACCAACAATCCTCCAACTATTCAAACAAGATTACCATCAAGGATGCCAAAAACTATTGTCAGTTAAATTTACACCCTTTGAGGAGATTCAAATATCTCCTCATCTAAGTGGCACATTGGAATCACCTCTAGGCTTGTGGGCATCATAAGGAATGAGGTGAGTCTCTAGATAAGGCTAGCTCCCTTGATGTACCACTTAGGATTGAACATACTAATAAATTTTAGGGGTGAAAAAGGAGAGAGATAACTAAAATAAATTAAAAACTAATGAAGTGATATACCAAATCAATTTTATGACTTCCAACCAATTTCATTCTACACTTGAGACCAAGAAACAAACTAAAGCATACACTCCTTTAATCTTCCTCTTCTCATGTCAATGTTAAGTTTTGAGGTCATGGGTGAATGTGAAAATATAGGAGGAATATAAAAGAGGCCTTAGTTGTAAATAATTAAAATACTAACTCACTCAACATTTCACATCTCCTAGAACACTTCACATTACATGCAAGAAGAAGTTTTCCAACTACAAACAAGGTGAAAGAATGAGACCACATGCTAGGAATCCATAGTTTTAACTAAACAATATTCATCATTAAATTGGAAAAAACTTATGAATAGATAAGTAAAAATTATTAATTTTATTTATAAAAAGGTATACAAATGATCATGGCTTCACCATACTCAGGTGGAGCATAGAATACAATGCCAAAATGACCCACTCTTATAGAGTTTAAGAGAGAGAGGGAAGAAGAGAAGTCCAAGGGTCACAAGGAAAATTGTCAAGATAATAATAATATTTATAAATTCATTGGAATATTATATTTTTAAAACAATTCAATTTTAGGATAAATAAGTGTCAATCCAAGTCATCAAAGTTATGCAAAGTGGCCTACAATTCCTTTTAATGCACAAAAAATTGCCTTCATGATTAGGCCTATTTGAGTGACTTTTATCTATTAAAGGGAAGATAAAATTATTGTAGTTGATGTAAACTCTCTCATAAATGCATTTCCATAAATTATTTTTATGTTTGGTCTTGTATAATCAATTGGAAAAGAGTTGTCATCACATACACTCTATGAAACCTCCTTCTCATGCACCTAACACACTTTTATTCAAATAGGTCATCATTTTCCAATGTTAATAAATGGGATAGGTTTAATTACAAGTTTAAATACCCTTAATGTCCTTATAATCATCAATAAATATTTAAAATGAGTCCAACTAAAGCTTTTCATCCCTCTCACTAGCTTATCCAATATGCCAGATTTGACTAGTTGAGTTGAAACACCTAGTTGTGGCACTTAGAATATTTTTTATGGTATGAAATTAATATTTGGATTTATTATAAGTGTCAATATTTCTCCCAAAATTAGTTTCATCTCCTAACTCCTCTTGTAGCTTGCACAACATAGAAAATAGTGAGAAAAAACCTATTTCTACAACCATCCATACAATTCCATATAAATCATTATGAAATGAAGTATATTTTGGTATTATTCTACAACCTAAAATCATAATCCTAATCAAAATTGTTCATTATATTATCTATCCAACTCCATTTTCCAAAATTGGTCCTAGTAAGGGTTTTATAAGGGTTTTAGGCTAGTTTGACCTCTTAACAATTGTTCATAAATTTGGGACTTCCAAAATGGGAAAAAATTTCATAAATATGGCCTATAAAATCCTTTATAACACCCCCTAAATTATTTTTTTCCCATTCATAGCTTCATGAAATTTATGAGCATTGAAAAATAGCCTCTCAAGCTTGTCTCTCCCTTCTTGCAAGCCAAATTTTGCTTCAAGGTCTAAAAATGGTTAGATTATAGTTTTATATATCTATAATGGTTTTAAAACATCTTAATACATATTAATAACATGTTTAAAGTCATTAGAGTGGTAATTTTAAGCTAGACTTGTAGGTGACTTCTTGTTTGGGCATTAGGCTTACTTGTGCCTAGTATGCATGTTTTGCCTTTAAGGCCTAAAATGAATTTATGTGGTTTTACTTGGCTCAAAATATATTGAACATAATTTTAATTCCTCAATTAAAATGTTATAATAAACTATAAATATTACCTAGACCTATGAATTAAAATGACCTCCCACTTGGTTATTAGGCCTAATCTTGCTTTCTAGGACCTACCTATAACTTCAGAGATTTAGATCACTCTATCTAGTTTATACCCTATTTTAAAATATTTTAATTTTGGTGTGGATTTCCCTCAGATTTTTTAATCCTCTTTCAAGGTTTTACTTAGCTTATGGTCACTTCTTTTCATTCCTACTCTCCAACTCTACAAGGTTTGCATGAGGGGAAGTACCCCCTGGTAGAGAAAAAATAGGGCATACTTCCCCTATATGTCTCAAAGAAAATAAAATTATGTATGATTACTAAATTTTTCATTATGACTTACACAAAAAATTATCTCTTTATTGCATGACTAGACCCTCCAAAGGCACAGAAAATCAAAAAGAACCGTGAGGAAGGTCACTATGTGTAGCGTTTACTAATTTAACAGTAATGTTTTAGGACCTTTCACTTGTTTAAAATCCTATTAATATAGTGAAATTATACCATTTTTATATTTTAAAATTGGTCTTACATGTTTTTCACATCATTTCCTTTCTTCATCTACTCTTCTATACACCTTGCATAGCCTGGAGTAAGCTTGTTATTTGACTGAGTCTGTTGAATGAGACACCCTCCCTTTAGGCCTACCTATAGATCAATAATGTCTGATCTAGGTTATTATTGATTAAAAAATACTTTTAATATCACCTTGAGAACCTACAAAACTTCTATGTCACTTTTACTCATCCTAGGTTACCAAAGGAATACCATTATTCATACCAATATCTCTATTTGCATTGACTTACCTTTCTAACCTGTAGGTGTCTAAGCATGTTCTAGGCATTAGAGACAAGGTAAAAATCCCACTTAAGCCATATAATAAAAAATACATAAATTTCTTTTTTTTCTTCACATTTTCAACCCCTACCAATGGCTTTACAATCATTTATCTCACAAATTTAGTCCTCCTTACCTGTAGGACTAAAAAAGCCTACATTTATTAACCCGTAAAGGTGTGTATGAGCTTATTTGAGATTATAAACATGCATATAAATTCCTCTTAAAATTTATCATGGTGATCCAATAGTGACATAGGTCCACTTTCTCTAAGTCTATGTCATATTCATGTTAGAATGGTAATTCTTTGCTCACTATTATTTGATCAATTGTAGGTGTCTTTGAGGCTCAAATGGGATTATGCAAGCTATTTAAAATTGTTATGGTCTTGTATAGGTTATCATGTCCATGATATATTGGTTTTTTTAGGTGAATATTTTCTCATCAACTAACTGATGACAAAATGGGTATATCAACCACAATACGGGGAGATTTACGCCATGAAAAGTGTGGGCTTACTAGATCTGGATGAGGTAAATCTCTCCTCTCATCAAGGGGAGGTTCTCTATGAATATTTATATGCTATAAGTATATATAATTAAGCAAAAAATAATACATGGGGTGGTATAACAGCATCCACCTCTCTTTTTTAGAGGTGATGTCCAAGGAACAAGAGAGAGAAATCCTAGTCGTTGGCCAACAACATTCCTCTTCTTTCAAGAATGGTATCCTGCATAGAGTAGAAAATCACCTAAAGTAACAAAGTTCACAAGGAAACCCACATAAGCACAAAGTCTTCTGTTGTCTCCTTCACCGATCTAGAACAAACGTAACCATAGAGTGAAATGAAGCACAAAGTCTTCACCTGAAACTACAAAAGATAAAAGGATCACCAAGATAAAAGTAGCTCAAAGTCTCTCTTTTATATTTTAGAAATGCCCTCAAATAATATCAACACACCCACTTTGCTTATTAAATCAAACAAATAAGATATTATTAGGAAAGAGGACATAAGAACTATTTCCTAAATAACATAGATAACTTTAACACAAAGTCTGAAATAAACATGCTTCTCATTCATTCAACAAAATATGATTTACAAGTTGAGCACAAAGTTTCAAGAAGTGTCTCAATTTCATCAGAGTTTTTGCTCTCAATTATCAAAGATCCATTTACAAAAGAGGTCTCCTCTATATATAGGGAGAAACTTTCAAAATTAGAAAATATAAAAATATAAAAATATCTTAGTCAAAGATGACTCATCTTTGACTTTGAGATATTTTTCCAGATTTTTTACATGTAATTACACATTAAAAAATTGCATGCACTTTTACATGACAAAAGTGCATGAGAAAAAGAAGAGAGAAGGAATGCATGGGCGGTAAAAATTTCCGCCCTTGCATATTGGAGAAGTTCTTGTGCATAGGCGGCAAAAATTGCCACCTGTGCATGTTAGGGAGAAAGTGTGTCGACGGCAAAAATTGTCACCAACGCATGTTGAAGAAGAACATGCAAGGGTGGAAAAAATTGCTACTCTTACACCTGGATGAGAGGAAATGGGGATGCATGGGTGGCAAAAATTACCGCTCCTGCATAGAAGAAACCAAAAGATGCAAGGACAGCAAAAAATGCTGCTCTTGCATGTTGGGTGCAAACACTTGTCACGTTTTGCTATCTTTTTACATTGGGAACTTTTTTGTGGGCTTTTCTCTTCAGTCAGGATTTTCCTTTGCTTTCTACTTTTTTCTTTTCCAGCTTTGTCTCTTCCTGCTGTGATTTGAGATATCAGGCTATCTTTTCTGCCAGTCGCTTGGTTATTCTTTCAAGTTTTGCACTCTATTTGAGTTTCCATGGATTTTGCTTTACTTTAAACTCTGATGTTTGAGGGGCCATCAATGGTCACCAGCTACTTAAATAAAGCAGATGAACCAAATGTTGAACCTGCTGTTGATGCTTGCCGATTGAAATTTTTGTTTGAACTAAGGTGATAAACCAATTTTGAAAATAACCAATTGTTAGAAGCTTGTTCTTTTGACTGATCTCACCTACAAAAGATTTTTAACCTATTGAATCTACTAACTTCAAGCATGTTGAGTTTACAAAAACATATCTGTAGAGTTTGTAGTTTTCTCTAACCTTGAAAGAGTCCGTAGATTTTTGAGAAGCTTGAAAAATGAGGAATTTAAATGCCCAGGACAAATTTTGAAAAGGGAAGAGACAATTTTTATCTGTAGGTTGTCCCAAAAATGAGTGGCATTTTTTAGGGACAACAGGTTTCAATATTTTTCCTTATCACTCTGACCCATTAAGCACCCTCCATACTCATGGGTTTACCAAACTGAGTTTCTTATCTTTAATTATGAACTCCTACCTATAGGTCCTTATTATAGATGTAAACATATGTTTAGGCCCATATTATAGATTATAATCTCTCTAAAAACTTATATAAACCATGATTTACCTTCACTTTCACTTTTATGTTTGGAATAAGGTCCAATATCAAAGTTCTTAGGCCTAGTCCTTTTTATAAGTTTATAGCCAGCCTGTAAGTGGGTGTTTGGGCTATTCATATAGATACATATAGGTGTAGTTAAGGCATAGACATAGGGTATCATCTCTTTCAAAGGCCTTTGTATCATGAAATTTCCCTTCATCATGCACGGTATGACTATCTCACAATCTCTACAAATATTAATTTGCAACATTTGGTGCTATGATCACTCTAGAGCTAGAAAACAATCGTAGACTATATTAAAAGATCTCAATGTTTATAAGAGGGACTTCAAAACCTTAGACAACCTCTTACCACCTATTTTCTTCCCTCCATTTTTAGTACAAGCCTTATACCTATTGGAAACTATAAAATCCACCTATTTAGATACCTTGGGTCTATTTGAAGACATGTTATAGGGTATCAACAAAATCCTTTAGGCCTCTATTTTCCCAATTTAGCGATTAGATCCCTGAGAACACACAGTCATATTTGAAAGTGTTCCTTATCTCATATACCATTCTAGTATTTATAAAAGGTCTACCAATACCTCCTTAGATAAATTAGGACTCCAAATGGGTTTCATCACTTGTTCAAAGCTTCCAAATAAATATCCTTAGCTCTCTATAAACATCACCTATATGTGACCATTTGGTACCCAACAGTGAGTTGAAACATGAACATTATGATAAATTTCCATGAATATGAACCTTGATGCTCTCATCCAACATCCATAATATACTTATCTAAATTATAACAAGTTGAGACACATGTTCATCCCACTATGCATCATCATGATGTTAGCAAGACCCTATAGGTATGCATTAGGATGTGTGTATGCAAGTAGCAACTATGGATTTAGGTAGTAGACATGGTTTCAATGTTCCAAATGAGTTTAGATCCTATCCTAACACCTTCAATAAAATATTAACACCATAAATAGTATGAAAATAGTACTAATACCTCCCTTTCAATGTGATTTCAACTCCTAAAAGCAACTATAGGTGTGCTAACATGACCAAAAGTGTGAAAAATGTTCAACATGACTGCTACGATCTCATATTTTTCATCATATGAAAACTTGGGCCACCATCATATGCTAAACAAGGATTAATCAAGACTTAAAAACCTTAAACACACTCATGAACATGTTAAATAGGTCCTCTATATGGAATTCAAACTTCTACAAGTGGGAAATTGACTGAAACTATTCATGGTGACACCCTTCTACAAAGTGAGTTAGTTGGCTTATCAAAAAAACTTCAAACTTGAAACAAAACATGGGAAGTGTTAGAAAATGAGGCCAACATCCTCTATGATCAATATGATCATTTGAATTTTATGGAATTATTTTAACTAAGGAAAAACTTGAAGGGTGCATGGATGAGCAGGAAGTTTTGCACAATCCACTTCAAATGGAAGGTTCATGAAGCATATTTGACCAATATATAGACTTCTTATATGTATTTGAAGGTCTATAAATGTAAAATATTTCCTTATGATAATTTCCCCTGAAACCCCTATATTAGTCATACTGAGTAAAAACCTACAAGTCACTTCAATCTACCTAGAAGAGAAAGAAGGGGATGAATGGTTTTGGGCCAAAAATGGCACCTCCAAAGAAAATCAAACATGGATATGTGATTTAGGAAGATTGATAGATATTCCAGGGCCTCCTCACATGTGTATTGCTTCCCAAGGAGCCATACATGTGTCATTTTCTTCTTTTCCTTTAGCAAAACTAAATTTTTTATGATTAACCTACAAATTTTTAGTTTTGTCAATTACTTAAGGCCTTTGTGGACACATGGGGCATGACATCACCCATTGACACTTGCACATTTTACATGAAACTTGTAAAAATCATTAAATACACATATTTGACCCCTTAAAATGACTCAAAATGATAAATGGACCTAGAGAACTAATAACCAAATTTATTATAACATCAATTAACATTAATTAACCTATAAAACACCATATAACAAGATATTAGGCCTCCTATAGACCTCAAAAACTAATTTTTTACCTATAGGTGCCATAATTTGACTAAAAATTCAAATTTGGTCAATAGAAATCATTTTCAAATATTATCTAAAATCATTAGATCCATACATATAGCAAAGGAGGACAATTACATAATTTCACTAGGTGGGAGAATTACATGTGGACTAATTTCCCTCCTTAGAGTATTGGATATGTAGACAAAGTTAAATCATCAAATGGAGATGATTTGGGTCATCTCATCTCATTACACTTTCTCATTTTATATATGTTTATAACACTCACAAAAACACTTCGGGTTTCTTTTTTAAGAAAGCTAATTTTTAGATTTGTGCACAATATCAAGATTTGGTATCTCACTCACACACACACACACACACACATCCAAATTTGATTTTATAATAACATGTTCCATTTTTTTTCATAGGTCACTACTAAAAACTTAGTTTATTATTAAAATTCAATAGTGAACTAGTTTTGATGGAGCTAATCTTGCACTAATAGAAACACATTTCCTGAACTGTAAAAATCACAGACCTACTTTAGTCTATTTTTCACTTATAGAATATAGTCAGAATCATATATTCAAAAAAAATATAGGTAATTATCCCTTTTTTACTTACTATATTTATCATATGTCACTTTTCAAATCATTGTAATAAATTTTAGTAAATTACATTTAAATGTATATTTGAATGTCATATTTATCAATATGAAATATTTTACTAGTTTTTATCCTATTAGGGTTTTGTTGTAGCATATAATTTCACCATTTTGGGAGATTTTTTTAATATATATCACTCTTAGATACAATATTGGATTAACCTCAGGATGTGGGTATCCCTTAGTGAGGTTGAACCTCTGGAGAAGACTAGCTTCCTCTTGGGAAATCACCTAAACTAATACTTATACTTAGAAAAGGGATAGAAAGGGAGAATAAAATGACTAATAACACTAAAAGGGTGATACAACAAATTAATTGACACTCACATAAGTTTTAAATAAACACTAACTCAGCATAAGAAAATTTTTATTCACATAACCTCACAAACTATCTAATTTACATAAGTATTTCTTAAACTAGTCTCCTCGAAAAATACATGAACTAAAGAGGAATTCCAAAAATCACACCAATCATCTATTAATGGTATAAAGATATCAATTTCAAATCTAAAACTATATTTAAAACAACTAACAAGAGGCAATAAAGAAGGACAATGGACATGGAAGAATACTTCTTCATAATGCCATCATGCACAATCTTGATAAACACAAGTTAGAGGCAAGAGATAGGTAAAAACTAATATTTATTGATTCAAAAGGTTTTTCTTATAAATTTTTATAGGGTTTTGCCTTGTCGAATGAGAATATCTTGTAAAAATGGGGGGAAAATAGGAGATATAGGGGAAAAGGGGAAGAGAAAGAGAGAAGAAGCAAGAAAATAGAATTTAATAAATGAGACACAACTACCCTCCATGTATTCTCAACCACATTTGTATCAATTATAACTAATCCTTTCTCAATAAAATAATGCTCATAAGTCCAAATAGCCTCCAAGCCCTCTCATTGGCTTAGAAACACACTAAAAGACAAAACTTTTTAAGGATGATGATGTCATGATCCACTCAAAATGGAAAAGTATCCAAAGAATTTTAAAACTAATTGAATTCTCCACTTGATTCCCAACCTCCAAACTTCACTCACATGGACTTCTATGCCCCCCTTCCACTTGATCTTCTAGAATATGTTAGGTAAAATTCAATTGACTTAGTATTTTCTGCTTTACTGACCATGGAGGTTAAGTTTTGTGTTTTATTTTTGAAATTTTCTTCTATTTTAAACTTTAATTTTTTCCTCCAACCATAAATAAACTCCATGAAACTTAAAACTCTCATACACCCCATTGATTGAGGTTAAAAGCTTGATCCACCCTCAACTAGCTACCCTAAAACCTACTCGCAAGGCCATTTAGCACCCTAAAGACCACTTTTGGACATGTATAATACCTATATACATATCTAAAATACATATAAGTAATTAAATTAATATTTTTACAACCTTCAATACCTACAACAATGGTGAAAATCAACATTAAACCTACAACAATACACAAAATGTCAAAAAAATTAGGTTTTTGACCCTTTATCTCAGTAAGGCACCATAAAAACCCTTATGAAGAGATAAAAGTTTCTTATAATGATTTTTTAGGTCTGATTAGACCCTTTCCATGGATTTATACCATTTTTCTCTTTGAAGAGCTAAAAAAGTAAGCATTTTTAGCCATTTTGGACCTCCTAAGCACCCATATGTGATATATTATTCTAAAAAATAGGTTTTTCAAGAGATTTATGGAGTACTATACACATTATATGTGTTTTCCATGTAATTATAAGAAATTTTATGGACCTACGAGTCCACACAAAAATAATCAAAAAGCTCCTTTGACAACTTAGACAAGCTCAACTTCAAGATGATTATTCATAAAATGTGGAATTATATTCCACCACTCCATACCATTAATATATATTCCATATAACCCTTTAAATTTCCTTAGAATTTTTGGCTCCCATGTAAAAGGTATGAAAAAATACATATGTAAAGATGATTACCTATAGGGTTTGCAAGCATTCTAGACATGATTACACTCTTAGGGATTGTTCATAAAAATAAAGATAATAAACAACCTACACACATAAATAATTTAAATTAAATATTAGTGATAAAAACATAATATAATTACATAGTCCAACTCTTCATGGCAAGAAAGATATGAGCATCTGAAGAAGGGTTAAAATTGGGTGTCTTAAGCCTAAAAAGCTTAAATTTATCCAAAGGACCAATTTTAATCTCCCAATAATATTATTTTATTTAAATAATATTCATTTATCCTTAAAAATTTCATAACACCTATCCAAATGATAAAAAACTTTTCTCTTTATGCCTTTGAGATTACTTGTGGGGTTTTGAGCTTGCCTGTGGGGTTTACATGAATTTTGGAGTGTGAACACTATTTAATTTTTTTTAAGTGGATTAAAAACATATTTTAATTATTTTAAATTAGTTACCTAATCTTTTAACCATTAACCACACCTTAAAACTTTAAAACATATGCCTACACCAATAGTGACCATTATGAGACATAGAGGGGACTGTGTATAAACAGTGTTGGAATAATGAGTGTTTTAAACTCACATGGGCTAATTTTTAAAACATGAGGTAATTATAGTTTACCTAATGTTATTTTTTTGATTTTATTAATTTTTTTTACATATGTTAAATTCTTACTTACCTTGGTTAGTTGTCGGTTGAGATTTTCTCAACCCCCTGCACGTTGGTTGAAAATTGAATATTTTTAGTTTTCACATTCTTGTACATTATGACAAATAGTTTGTTTTCATTTAAAAAAATATTTTCCCTTTATATTATAAAAAAATTATTATTCATTATATATTTTTATATAATTAAGGAGTCTCAACTATTATTGTGTATGTGAATAAATATATTTTATTCATTTGAATTGATTGTGCAGGTTATTGGTGTAGGCTCTTTCATCTGGATTGATCCTGTGTTTTTCCTTCAAATTTTTACATGGTAAATAATATTTGATTTCCATTTGAATATCCTCATCCCTAAATTTTTTGATCAATTTTAACACAAGCCAAAATATTAGTTTATTATTGTGTTAAAAAAATTATTTCTCTCACAATTTGGCTTTGTTCTCAAGCATTTTTCTTTAAATTATGTCACTTTATGATTGTTTCAGGTTAATAAAATTTTCCAAAATTTAAAACATAAATACCCATTTGAAATTAAACTTTTTTATTAATCCAAAAAATATTACTATTTTTATTCTAACTTGGTTGTACAACTCTTCCAAGCAAAATCCACCAAACTATGTTTTTTGGCAGATTCAAGCATCAGGTCAGTTTTTCACTGTATAGGTACATACATGCTTGATGTCAAAAATTTAGACCAGTTATTGAAATATTAATATCTCACCTTCTATCGTAGAATAGGTTTCACACTTATAAAATAGGTTGTATAGCTCTTTGACCTATTTTAAGTCAGAATTTGTAGTCTATTTTCTCTCTGCAAATAGTTGTATACTTTTCTTCATTTTGAGGCCGTACAAAGTGATTTTTATGATTATAAAACTTGGATAATAAAACATATATCCATAATTTTCATCTAAAATTGGAATTTTTTGACTTTATTTATTCCATACAATCCTTTAGAGAGTTTTTTGGAGGACATAGTCAAAGGGGTTGCATATTTCATGGAGAATAAATTTTGAGATTTCCAACAAAATTTTCTTCCTTATTATCAAATTTAGTTGAAAAGGGAATTAATTTTATGGAAAAATAACATTTTTAAATATTCCTCTCACATGTGTTAGCTATATTTTGACCTTTTTCTCACCTTTAAATTCAAGTCTTTTGTTTATGTTTTCAAATTTAACTTTGCTAAGGTGGCAATTAAAGGTTTTATAAGACTTTGATGTTGTAAGGGGTTTTGGGTTAAAATCCCATTACTCAAATTAATTTTTGGGTCCACAAACCTTTATATATATATATATATATATATATATATATATATAATTAATTATTTAAGGGTAAATATCATCAGAAGATGTTAAATTGTAATAATAGGGGTCCATTTTTTAAAAAATTATACGTAGAATGTCTACATCTTTTTTGTCGATGTCATCTTCATCTTCAAGAATGGATTCTTGATTATTTAAACCTCTCAACTCCACAAATTATCATGATTGGAAGTCAAAAATGCCAAAAAATCTTCAATCAAAAAGCTTTTGGAGGATTTTTGATGACAACGCCCATGCGGTATTCACCAATAAAAAAGATAAGTATGTATATGGTTGCAAGCAAGATGAGTCTCTTGGCTTGATTTGCCTAAATGTTTCAGATAGTCTTTAATTCCACATTGTAGATGCAAAAATTCCAAAAGAGGTATGGGATAAGTTTTAAATCCTATTTGGAAAAATAAATGAGTTTCAAATGTTGCAATTGGATGAAAAAATTAGGACCTTATCTCCATCAGATTTCACTTCTATAGATGAATTCTTGGCAAAATTCAAATTTATTAGGTCAAAATTGAAAGTTGGTATGAAGGATAAAAATGATCAAGAGTGCATATTCATGATTTTGTCTAAATTTAAAGGTCTATATAGTGTATTTTCATCTACCTTCTATACCATGATATATACATTAGATGATAAATTCAAATGGCATTCATGTGAATTTTTTTTATGAAAGGCTAACTAGAGAACAGTCAGAACTAATGGCTCTTGATGCTCTTCCTATTCTAATCCATGCTTTAGTTGATAATTTATTCAAAGGAAAGTATCCACCAAATTTAAATGATCCTCCTAAAAACTCAACTCAAATTACTAAAAAGAAGAAAACATATGGCCCATGTAATTTTTTTGGTGGTCCAAATCATGATGAGAATAGATGATTTAATAAAATAAAAGCTTTAGAAGCAACATTGAAACAACATCAAATGATTATTCCTTCCTCTGCCACTTCTTACATATGGAAATTTAAGGTACTTTCATCCTAGATCACTTCTACATTTGATAATGAATTAGATTTTATTTTTGGAACTCCTCTTTGAAAGTTCCACAACATAGCTCCTCCTACCCTTTTTTAGCTCTCTTGTGTTTGAGCTTTGGTTTTTGGTAGTGTTTTAGGAGTGAATCTCATTTTTTAGATGGATTATTCAATATATTGATATAATTCTTATTTTATACATCATTTGGTGTGTTTTTGGATCAGATTATTTTGTAATCACATTGAGTTATAACGTTCTATGAGGGGTTTTGCTATTTAGCCTTGTTTACCTTCATATGTTTGTTCTCTAATTCTGTGGGCACTATTTCACTATTTTAGTTTCTAGATTACTCCATCACCACCAAGACCATCTACTTGAGTGATTTTGTATCTATATCTGTAGATTTATTTTGGTAGTTTATAGTATCCTTCAGCATTTTTGAGCTTGTCCTCCTTGTGAAGTGTAGCTATTGTGGTGAAGCCCAGTGTCATTTTATCCTTGTTCGAGTAGTGGGTTTTGTCCACTCATAAAAATTATTTGGAATCACTCCACCTATTTTAGAATTATGGGGGGTGTGTACATATAATAATTTAGGTGTCATGCTTTTTTTTTTGGACTCCATTCTTTAGCATCAATTATTCTTTTGGCATTCCCAACATTTACAACCTCAGACCTCACTAGATATCTTGTGGTTTTTCCAGTGCACTTATAATTGATATATCCTTGGTTCATCCAATGCACCTTCTTTATAATTATGTATTTACATGAGTACCTTATTATTCTAGTATTTGAGACTCATATTTTTTCTTCTTTTCATACTCCCTATGTCTCACTTAAGGGAGGGTGTTGGAATAATGAGCATTTTAAGCTCAAATGGGTTACTTTGTAAAACCTAAGGTAAGTATATTTTACCTAAGGTTAGTGTGGTGAGTTTAGTAATTTTTTTTATCAAGGTTAAATTATTACTTACCTTGGTTAGTTTTTATTTAATATTTTCTCAACCTCCTGCACGTTGGTTAAAAACTAAATATTTTTAGTTTTCACATTCTTGTGCATTATGACAAATAGTTTGTTATCATTTAACAAAATATTTGACCTATATATTGTAAAAAATTTATGATACATTATATATTTTCATATAACTAAGTAGTCTTGAATATTATTGTGTGTGTGCATAAATATATTTTATTCACTGGAATTGATTGTGCAGGTTATTGGTGTAGGCTCTTTCATCTGGATTGATCTTGTGTATCTCTTTCAAATTTTTACAAACATTGGGTACTTAAAATTATTATATGACCTTTAAAAATATTATTTATAGGTATATTAGTTAATTATTACCAATACTACCAAGTTTCAATTATTTTATATGCATACATTGTCTTGTAGACCCTTTTTACCAAAATTTACCTTGAGTTGCTTGCATGCTTCCTCCATGCCTAAACTTGTCTTTCCTAAAAATTTTACTTTAAAACCATGAATTTTATAAATTATATATGATAATATAGGTTAAAACATCATATTATACCATTTTAATACCTCTCCAAGGCTAAACTCCTTCTTATCACCTAGAAATGACAAAACTTCAACTAGCCTCTAATGGTTGCCTTCTTGATAGAAGGAGGATTGTGTAAGAAAAAATGAGTAATTTAAATATTTACATGAAATTTAAGATGTAATTTTATTTTTATTTTTTCATTAAGACCATTTTACCAAATTTCAAGCTATGAATCGACCTGTACATGCCCCAAAATGGCCAATTTCTCTAAGGTAGGCTCTAATGTTGACCGTGCTTAGATATAGGGTTGACTGTACTAAAATTATGAATATTTCCCATCATAAAAATAAAAATAAAAATATATTTAATGGTTATATTAGTTCATAATTATCCTCTCTGTCAAATTTCATGATTAGATCCTATATATTTTGGCCTATAGGCTCATTTTACCAAAAACTAGTGGCATGTGCCTACTTGGTCAAATTTCACAAATGAGTCTTCCTCATTTGACTTGATTTGATATAGAAACAAGGTAAATCTTATTTTAAATTATCATGTAACCTCTCCTTTCATTATTTCACCCTTCATTAGGTTTCCTTCAACCTCATGCCACCTCTCTCAAGATCTTATATCCTCAAGAAGCCTATTTGTATGTTCTAACAATATTATAACTATGTATTTATGAGGCTTGAACCTGATCATAAAATTTATTTAGAGATATTATTCATGAAATTTACATCACCTCACTCATTATTATTCTTTTAATCACCTCTATTGAACATGAAGTTCAACTATTTACCACTATGTCATCAACCACCAAGATCTTGTAGATAGGTTTGGGTTTCTCATGACTATAGTTCCTTGTTTCTAAGGTGTATGACTGAATTTGTTTATCCTTTAAGCTATATATTATTCCTCAAAATTATCCTATATCATTATTTTTACCTTGATTACCTTCCCTTGAATATGTAACCTCCTTAAAGACCATTGTATTCTCATTCAACTTTCCAATCTAAAAGAAAGATTAGGTTCTTGATGTTGTAGGTAGATATTTAAGGGGAACTAACTATGTTAAGGTCCTTGAGAGTCATATTATAATTATTTTGGCCCTATTAATTCCACCTCTGACCTTAGATGATCTAAACCATCATGAAGTTTCTCAAGATCACCACTGTCTCTTCCTTGGATTATAGACCTCACTTAAGGTGTTTGATAGTAGTATTCTTATTTTTACAAATTGGTGATATGATGTAATGATGCCATGACCACATGAGGTGATTATGAGTCATGATCATGTCACAATTATGTCTTATGACTCACATCCTTCTTTAACTGGTTTATACCCTCTTAAAATGTTTCCAATTGCCAAATCCACCTACTTGGCTATAGATGCTTATCTTTGTTAGTTGTAGGTCATATACAGATGGCTCAGGAGTCACTTAAATATCTACACATATTTATATTTTATTTTCCTTTGAAACCATCCACCTCATACTCCTTAATCATGCTTTACTCTCTACTTGAAAACAAACTTTCCTTCTTGGGGTAGACTTGATTATCATATGTGGTTGAGGTGGTCAATGAGTACCATTTGTATGGATTTATCATTCATGTGACCCAAAAACCTTGGCCCCAAAACCTGATTTGATCTTGTTCCTCTCTTAACATGATTGATTAGGTCATGGTATGGATACCATATGGAGATATCTCTTGATTAGTCCTTTAATTGATGAACCTCTTATAAAACATGATTATGTTATTACTTGTTGAAAGTCTCCATTAGATGGAAAACCATTTCCATTATTTGTTTTCCATGTGGAAGGAATCTCTTAAGTCTATTGTAACTATGGTTAAGGTGATATAAAATTTATTACCACTCCAACCTTTCCAAAAACTTCCCTATAGACCTTGATCTTGAGTGAATATAGGTGTTGATTGTGTGTTCTGTGTTTCCCCTTATGGAGGTATTTGTAGGTGTTGATGGGTCAAAACCCTACATTTCAACCTTTTTTTATGTTATTTAAACCTTAAATGGTTTTCTAGATTTAATAATACCACTAAATCATGAATTTATACCTCTATGCTATAACTTTGGGTTGTGAAGACACTTGGAAGTTCAAAAACTGTAGAAATCACTAAATGAACATAATGAACAAAAGTACAACTTTGAAGTCTTCTATCATGAAAAAAAATTGGTCAAATCCCTCACTTCTTTTTTCAAGGTGTTATCATAGGATAGGGATAAAACATATATGCATTTATATTGATCAAAACCCCATGAAACATTTCTATATATTGACACCAAAAGTGTTTAGGGCTTTATTTTGAGACTTTTAGGGATTTTATCCCTAAACTAAATTCCTTCAACCTAAAATATGACTTCTTAGCTTTGGCACATTATTATATGGTAGATGATATTAAAAGGTCAATTCACATCTTCTCCAACCTAATATATGTTCCTATACACACTTCACCCTTCCATTCCACACACAAGGCTCACAAAGGTTGTAAGGATTATAGCCTTTTTTTCTTTTTTTTCCCTTGTACAGAAAAAATAAAATGAATCAAGAGATTTTAAAACCATTTCCAAGTACCCTCTATTTAATTTCACCTATATATCAATTTCCATGTCCTAAATACACACATAGGGTACACTCCCTTTATAACCCATCTCTCATTAGACCCAATTAGCCCTTAAACACACCAACAAGTCTACAAACCATAACGTACATGCAAACCAAAACCACTTTATTCACTCTCTTTACAACAAAAAATGATAAATATTAATTTTCTCTAATTTTTTATGCTTGAATTAAAATATATAGGGTTTTTCACTTTGAAACCCTCGACACCCTCCTACACAGGCCAAGAGCTTTAAAAATTCCTTTCTTGGAGTTTTTCAAAGATTCAAAGTACCAAATGACATTATATAGGTTCTTTTAAATTTACTACACCTATTTCAAAAGGTTATAGCCTTCATTCAACTCATTTCTTGATCCAAACATTAAAAACTCAATCAATTGTGTGTTTTCCATTGACTTTACAAGGCAAAGGAAACTCCAAATTACAGGGTACTTATTTTTAGGGGACCTAAAAAGGATCCAAGACATTAAAAAAAATTTCATAGCCACTATCTCACTATACCAATGCTCAAATACCCTTTGTTCAACCTTTTAGAGATTCATCCCTTCACTTTGACTTGACAGAGGTGTTGATTGTAGGTCTTATTTGAGGTGAAAGGACAAAGAGGAGCTTGGTTTTCTTTTAGAGTACACAACTAGGTACACAAACTATTATAATAAATTTTATAGTAGATACATATTTTCACCATCCCTATTACTCTTGAAATAGACCTTCTCTATCTATATGTACTTGACTATTGTAGGTTAGTAATAAACCCTTGTATGGTTGTAGGATGTAGGTTCAAAAGGTATATGACCTTACTTGACCCTTGAAACCCCCAATCCATTTGATGAATTCATATGTCTTTGAAACTATATATTTACCTTAATTTCTCATTGAAACATAGCATCTTCTTTATCACCATGCGGGTGATAAGTTAACACAGTCTTAATTCTTTAAAATCATGTTATAGGTGAGTTTCATTAGGGCCTATAGGTGATGTTTAAAAGTTGAAATGACTATATAATATATTTTTTATCCTCTTTCATGGCTTATAAACCATTTAAAAACTATTACTTTCATTAATCATTTTCTTGAATTTTACCCAGCATTACCTTTGAAACATATAATGATTATGCTTCGATACTACTCTATATAGACTATGATAGGATTGAGGTTATAGAGATCTTGGTGATAGGTGGTATGGGATTTGTAATAATATATCTACAATTATTCCTCTTTATAATCTTTGAAAAACCATAAGGAGGTCAAATATCCTCTAATGTTTCTTTAGCTTGCTCACTATCTTGATATCTAGACCACTTGGTTGTAGGGTTCCTTGCTTGCTCACTCAAAAACTTGACTGTATACAACCTGAGAAAAATATTTAGTTGTCATTCATTTATTCTTCTCATAAAATTCATACATTCAAAGGTTCCATATGTCTTCTTCTCATCTTGACTATGTCTTTATCTAGCACACTCATCTACTTGACTATAGATTACCTTTTGGTTGATTGTAAGTTACATTTAGATGGAAAACCAACCTATTTTATTGGTTTTAATTGAATATATTTCTACTATATATTAAAAATTCCATCTCAAAACCATTTGGATCCATTCATAATATTCCCATGGTATGTCAATACCCACTACATGGCACTATTGCTTGTTGTCTACTACAGTCAGCTATAGTTAACTATGTTGAGATAAATACAAACTTGTAGGTGGTCCTTCAACCTTTTGTAACATATGTTTCTCATACTTTAATCCCATTTAGGTATTTTAAAACATATTTCACTTATATTTTTTGGTGTTTCCATACCCAAACTCATCTCATGGGCTTATAGAAGCTCACAGTCAGCTATAGTTGACTTGTCTCAAGGGAAAGCACACATGTAGGTGTTGATGAGGTTCAATACCCTGTTCTTCATCATTTAATGATGACATTTGAAGAATAAATGTATTCATTATCTTAATAGAATCACCTATAATGTATATATTTCTTTGCCTTACCATTCTTAGGTATAGAGGTCACTTGGAACTAAAAACTTGTAGACATCATTGAGAAACTTCAGTGAATAAATTCATGATTTTAAGGTCTCCAAACACTACTTTCCACAAGTCACATACCCATTCCTTTTTTCATGGCTCTTCCCCTAGGATAGGGATATAATATAGATTCATCAAAACATGATCAATTTCTATGAAACATTATCATTTGGCATCAACAAAAGGGCTTAGGAATCTATTTTGATACTTTTAGGGATTTTATCCCTAAAGCTTAGACCTTCATATGTGTATATCCTCTTCCAACATGCCTACCACCTTTGGATTATAACATGACTATCATGGTATCATTCAACTCTACAAACCCTATGAAGGTTTTAAAGCTTTTCAAACCCTCCCATGACCATGCAAAAGTCTCTAAGGGTGTAAGTGTATACACAATAATACATAAGGCATTAAAAGTGTTTGTGGACTCTATGTATGTAATGTGACCTTATTTTTCATCTTGAACCTTTTCACCTCCTTCAAACAAGACCCTTCAACCACAAAGTTCTTGAAACTAGGTAATTTCTCCTTTTCAACATGATGATCTTCTCTATATCACCTATAGGTGCTCATTAATGGAGGGTGACTATGCATACATGGGAAAATACTATCAAAGACCATTTTTTGTCATCTTAAGGGATATTAATTGATTTATAATTCAATAATAACATTCTCAGCCTCCTTATAAAATTAATTAAATCTCCATGTATGTGATCAAAAACTTCATACACAATGAGTACAGATGGAACTTATAGGGAATTGACTATATGGTATATTTCTTGATTTCCACTCCATTGATGATAGATTTTTTATAATGACCTTGGGATGAGAGATTATTTCCATGATATCATATAGGTGAATACATTATATCTTATTTAGTTTCAAACACTACAAAAAAGGAAAGCCTCTGTAGATGATAAACTTACCTATAACTCCATTGGACCTCCTTATAGCAACTTAGCTATTTGGCCTATGATGACTATGATGAACTACTAAGGGTTGATGAGAAAGATCACTTATGTAATTTTATGTGGCATGAGGAGTTTTATTAGCTCTCTAACCTAGGTTTTGTTCTAAAATTGATCAAATAGGCCATTTAAAAGGGTAAAAAGAAAAATAGGTTTTATGCCATAAGTACCTTCTTGTAAGGATTTAGATCATGAAAACAATTGGAATAGGTCCTAGTTGACCTTGAAATTACTCTTCTAAAACTATTTATTCATATTAAATTTTGAAGTGAAGAAACAAGGAAAACCTGGACACTGTCTAAATGAGTAGGCCATCTACACAGCCCTGAACTATTAGTGATTATTATTGAATATGGGGATATGAACACTAATGTCAAAAAGTGGAAATACATTAGGGTTAATATCACTAACAAAAATATTTTTTCCTAACTCGCTCTCTCTCTCTTGACTGTACTGAGTGAAAATCTAAGTCTCTCCCAGAGTTGTCTAAAACTACCCAAAATGATTTTTCCTTAGCATGAAGAACTAGAAGCCTGCCTATGCAATAAAACACTTGAAAAAGATTTTTTATGTTGTAAATGACCTTTCATTTCTTCTAGAAACATTCATAAATACATGGACCTCCATTAATGGCAGAAAACTTATTTCATGCCTAGCTTGTAGCCAATAGGTTTTCCTTACCTCTATTGGTTCTTATGATAAAATTTGATTTAAAGGGACTATAATAGGATATTATGGACACAATTAATGCCTAAATATGATATCTGAGACCATACATAAATCAAATCCTTTAAAAACCTATTCTACCAAAGTTCTAAAATGCATCCCTTTGTTCTCAAACTCCTCTCCTCCACTCTAAATAATATAAAATGATCTTGAACATCTATAAAAGGGTAAAAAAACCATAATGAGGTGGAAAAAAGTCAAAATCAATTTTAATTCCTCAAAAAGTTACTTTTTCACTTGAAATTTCTATTTTGAGGACCCTTAAGTCATCTAATGCACTTCTGGGGATCTTTTGGGCATAATAGCTCCTCTACGCCTCATTTTTGGCTCATTATAATCTATAAGACTTTTTTAAAACCTCCTTAATTTACCTAAATGCTTGTACACCATGGAAACCTGTTAGATCCTTCATTTATAGTTAGACCCATTTCTAGGCTTTTTCCTCAAAATCACCAAATTCACCTTAAAACTTGCTTAAAGTGTTTCAAAAGCTTGCAAGTGACATGTGGTAGGGTCATGAGGTTTATATTATCCCTCCACCATTATATCACCCACTTAACCAAAACTCTAATCACCTTCTCACACCACACTAGGACCTCTCAAGATACTATACTACATCATCAAGTCATGATCAGAAAGGGACTAGTCATGGGGATATAAGGTTATTTAAGGGTCCAAGAGAGTAGCCTGACCCATCTAGGAAAAATTTTCATATGTAGGCTAATTTTGGCCAAAACTTTTGGCAACCTCTTAGGATTTCATGCCTACTATGCAATATATTAGTTTCCTTGTCTGATCCATTAGGAATATGGGGTCATAAGTCTTTTTTTTCTAGCTGATATGAAAATGGTACAAGGCTATCCATTTCTAAAAAACATCCTCTTGAACCAAAAATTAAAATAATATATAAAACCAATAATGTGCCCAAGGATCTTAAGGAAGGGAACACAACCAAAAAGGATGTGTATAAGGCATTTAGAGGAAAACAACAAAATCAATTATATTATGTACAAGGTTATAACTTACAAGTACCTTCCTCCTAGGTAAAATGGTAAACATTTAACATCATTCAATTTTAATGGTAAAGGATGAAAAATACCTTGTTTTTGAGGCACCAAAACTAATGATCTAGTCTACTTGAATATCAATACTTTTGACATGTTCTGCTATGGATGAAATGGGATAAACATGTCTCTAATATAGATAAAATCCCTCATTGGTTTAAGAATTTATTAATTCTAGTCTTTATATTTGGGAAAGATCTAAAATCTCACTTCATGATGGGTTATAGGAACACTTGTGAACTTTTCACTTGATGACTCTTTTGTATGTGAAGGTTGACTATCTAGGCTTGGGTAAAAGAACTCCAATTCATCCCAAAAGGCATCTTCCTCTTGGTCACTTGTAAGAGGGATAGTCCCAATTTCACCAAGACCCAATTTATGGTGGTTATATTTATCTTATTCCTTTGTATATAAGGGAGAATCATCATTACAAGTAAAGTATAACTCATCATGATTTTGAGGCTCTTCACTAGTATATTTTTAAAACTATAGCACTTAAGTACTTGAGATGTCTCCTTGTTCAACCTCACTCAATATTTCATCTTATTTTTCAACTATAAATGAGGGTTGATTTGACCATCCAAGGTCTAAAACATCACACTTGTCTTACTCAAGGTCTTATTTTCCTTCCTCTAGCTCCAACCTATTAGGGCTATCTTCATTTGATACCTCATCTTGAAGTATACCAAGCTCTAGTACCTAGTTTTAATCATCTTTTACATCTATGTAGAATATACATTTATTAGTTCATTCAAGGTCTCCCCTATATTTAGCTTGAGGGTTATCCTCTTCAAGCCCTAGTGCATTAGTGTCAAATCCATGCCAAGAAGGTTGGTCCAAACCTAATTTTTCCTCTTATGAATAAAATGGGATGCCTAACATGATTTTTTCCTCATGAACAATTACATTCTTATTGAGACTCACTTGAGACTACATGTTCTTCCTCTATCCTTTGTAAAATAAGTAATTTCTCCAAGAGCGAGATGGTGAGAGGGTGAATAGGTTTACATTGCTTTCAACTTAAGATATTCTCCATCCAACTAGGTACTTTGAGTGGTCTCTTTGGTAGCTCGTGAGGGAGGGATAAAGAGTCTTAAAACTCTTGTAGGGAAATCTCATTGAGCTGAGATAGAACCTCTTTTTTATTCTCTTAAACCACTAACTCCTCTTAAACTAGTTCTTGGATCACCACAACTAACACCTATTCCTTATTATTTATGCCTTTCTAAACTGATTTCATTGATATAAATGTGTAAGAAGCATCCACCTTATCTTATTCTTGAATGAGAATAGTAGGGGGGTCTTACAAGAGAGGGAATGACATAGCTAGGTTAAGGTGTAGGAGGTTGTACAAGTTGAGATGCTTTCAAAATCTTGAGTAGGAATGATTATGTGGGTAAGAGAGGGCAAACTAATTAGTTTGGGTTTGACTTAATCATCCTACCAATGAGTCAACATCTCCTCTATCGATATTACCCATTCCTTTACTTTGTTCTTCTTAAAGTGTAGATAACACCCCTCTTCAATGGCTACCTACACACTCCAAAACTCTTGAAAGAAGTCCCTTGTCTTATTCATGGCATGGATGGGGAACTCTTTGCCAAGGGCTACCTCTGCATTCACCTTCATGATTAATCTCCCATGGTTTAGAATGATTTTCTTAACTCTTGACAAAGATGAGCTTTAAAAAGGTTGACTAGTGGGTTGAATTTGGTCATGTGTAGGGGTGGAAGGGAGGTAAGATCCATGGTAGGGCTGATATATTATATGAGGGTCACTTGGGGGAACACATAAACATTATTAGATTGATAACTATGATGCTGAGGTAGAGAATGAGTATACTGATCAAAATATGGTTGATTATACATACCAAATAATGATGATTAGGCACTTGGGTTGCTTATACCAACTGATAAATACATAGAACTACCATTGGTGTTTATACACATGCCTCCAAAGGTTAATTAGATGAAGAGCACCAAAAATCTTCACTCGGTAACAATGTAGTCCCATCAGGTGTGATAAAAAAAATTGTAGCATAGAATTAAACTATTTTGGGAGATTATTTTAGGCTCTCTCACTCCCAACCACAATATTAGAGAAACCTTAGGCTGTGGGTATTGTTGTCCCCCAAAAATATCACTACTTTTTGGGACAACATTTGAACTATTTTGGTCCTCAGACCAAAATAATCTCTGCCCTTCTCAAAATTTGTTCTAAGCATTCAAATTCCTCATTTTTCAAGCTTCTCAAAAATCTAAAGACTCTACAGGCTTGAATTTATGGACTCTACAAGGTTAAATCTATAGACTCTGCAGGCTTGAATCTATGGAATCTATAGGCTTGAATCTATGGACTCTATAGGAAGAAAATCTATGGACTCTGTAGGCCAAGTTTAATGGACTTCACAGGTTGATTTCTACAAACTCTATAGGAAAGAAGTAAGCTCTCAACACTTAGGTGATTTCAAAGTTGGTTCAATGACAAGGCTCAATTAAAAGAGTTCATCAACAAGATTCTAAGCAAGGATTGAACCATTGGACCGTTGAACCTTGAACCATTTTAGTTCAATGAGTTCAATGGGTTCAAAGGTTTAACATCAGTGCAAGATTTCAATCCCTTCAAGGTTCAAGGTTCAACAAGTTCAAAGGCTTCTACAAGCAGGTTCAATCAAAGGAACAAGTTTTTGACACTTGAGTCATTAAACCATTGAACCATTGAACCACTTTGGTTTAAAGGTTCAATGGTTCAACAACCAAATGGTTCAACGCATTTTGTTCAAAAAGATCAAAAAGACTTAGCAAAATAAAAAGAATGAACCGATTGAACCGATGAACTATTGAACCACTTTGGTTCAAAGTTTCAACGGGTTCAAGGTTCAAGGTTCAATGGGATCAACAAGGCTTGTTTGAAAGAATTTTGGTTCAAGAAGCCAAAGGGAATGAACCATTGAACCGTTGAACCAAATTTGGTTTAATCGGTAAGTTCAAGGGGTTGGCCCAAAGCCAAAGGATCAAATAGCCCTTCTGGAGGGTGGTGAACCAAGGCTTAGAACCCTTGCAAAGGGCAATGAGAAAAAACTCGATAGAACTCAATGGATGCTGCCAAGTGTCATCTTTTAATCCTCATTTCACTTTGTTTCTAAGAGTAGTGGATGTTACCATGTGTCACAATTTGAGATTCACATAAAATTGAATAAGGCAAATTTCCAAGGGATAAACAACTCTTGCGAAGGATACTCAGAAGCTAAAATGAACTATTGAAAAAACTTGAAAGGCTAATTTGGAGCTCAAACAGCCCTTATAGAGGGTAGAAAGGGGGCAAATGGACCAATTTAAAGGATAAAAGAGCAAAGGGATTTCTTTTGAAAAAATTCCCTCAACAAAATAGACAAAGTGAATTCCTTCAAGAAAATGAACAAGACAAAGAGACAATTCCTTTAGGGAAATTGTCTAAAAGAATTCCTTTAGACTTTTTCCTCCAAAATAATTCCCCCAAATTTTTTCCTCTGAAAGAAAAGACTGAAAAACTAAGCAAATCCTAGTGAAAAGACAAGGTAAGAAAGATTTCCTTTAGATAAATTACCTGAAAGAATTCCTTCAGACATTTTGTCTAAAGGAAATAAAAGATAAAGCCCACCAGAAGAAAGAATCCCAAAGGCCATCCAAAGACCGCCGGAAAGGTAGATACCCTTGTGGGGATCTCTTCCCAACCCAAAGTGGACTATTTCTCAAGGCCCTAAAGGGTAGGTCTCCTCTAAGAAAGATCAAATGACAAAGTTGAAAGAATTTTTGAGGAAAGTGACATGCCCATAGATGTCAAAGGCGTAACAATGAAATTGTTGTTGATCCTTGTAGGTTTAAGCACAAACTCGAATGCATTCAAAGGCTTTAAGGCTAAGACTAGTAGGAAGCAAATAAAGAATAGAGCATCAAATTGAATCAAGGACCTGATTCAATTAACTAGAAAAGGAAGAATGATGAGGAAGGATCAAAAACATTTATGCATCGGATATGTTTCTAGAAGTATACCGTTAGGTGGATATTGAAATATGCAAACTTTCAATAGCGTGACCCATTTCTCTACATTGAGAAAAGCAAATGGGTAAATGCCCCTAAATTCCAGCATGTCTTCTTAACAAAATTCAATGCAACATGATGTGTTACTATTCCCAAGTCCTTCTTGAAGAGGCTATATAAGGGACTCTCTTATTATTGTGGATGGTTCTCTCTCTAATGATCAGAAACAAAACTCTACCCAAATTCAAAGGCATTACTGAGATTTTGAGCTCAAATTTTTGATCATATTTTGTTATTTGAATAAGAAATCAAGTGACTTTTTAGACTTTGTGCTATGATATCTTTGATGTTGGGGGAACTATTCTTATGTCTTTTTCCTTAATATATTTTCTATTCCTTTAATTTCATAAGCAAAATTAGTAACAGTAGTCAAGAAGGTGTCCTAAAGCCAAGTGTGGAGAGACTTTGTGTCCCCACAATTGTATTTAATGTGTTTTCTTTTTGTTTCTATGTAAAGGACCTTAGGACAACTTTGTGCCCTCATTGTCCTTCGTATCTCAATCTTACACAATTGAGGTGGAGACTTTATGCTACATTTCAATCTGATGGTTACTACATCCTTGGTTACATTTTGCAATTACTACCAGGAGTATTCTTGTGGTTTACTGAATAGTACTTCTGAAAGAAGAGGAGTGACTTCTGTCATTTCCCTTGAGTTTTTTCCTTTGATTTACATGCATCATCTCTAAAAAAATAGAGATGGATGATTTATCCTACCCTTGAGTATTATATATATATATATATATATATATATATATATATAATACTCAAGGGTAGGATAAATCATCCATCTCTCTTTTTTTAGAGATGATGCATGTAAATCAAAGGAAAAATCTCAAGGGAAATGACAGAAGTCACTCCTCTTCTTTCAGAAGTACTATTCAGTAAACCACAAGAATACTCCTGGTAGTAATTGCAAAATGTATATATATATATATATATATATATATATAGGGAACCTCCCCTTGATGAGAGGAGAGATTAGTCCCCTTTTGATGTGGTAAACCTACACATTTAGATGACCAAGCTTCCTACTTTGGATGATTAGACCTATTTTGTTTATCAGTATGCTGATTGACAAAATATTTAACCAATAGGTATCATGTAGTAAGGTTAAACCTCCATCAAAGGCTTGTTTCCTCTTGGTAAAATCACCTAAACTAATACTTATGCTTGAAAAAGGGATATAAAGGGTTATAAGATGACTAATAACACTAAAATAGTGATACACATAATTAATTAACACTCACATCAGATTGAAATGATCACTAACTCAGCATAAGATAATTTTTATTCACACAACCTCACAAACTAGCTAATTTACATAAGTATTTCTTAAACTAGGCTCACCAAACAATACATGAAAAAAAGAGGAGTTTCAAAAATCACACCAAAAATCCATTAATGGTGTAAAGAGATCAAGTTCAAACCTAAAACTAACTTGAAAACACCTAAAAAGAGGCAAGAAATAAGGAAAATGGATATCGAAGAACACTTCTTCACAAGGCCATCATGCATAAGATTACTAAACACAAGTTAGAGGTAAAATATAATTAAAATTGATCTTTATTTCTTCAAAAGTTATTTATTACAAATTTGATAGTTTTTACCTTGTCAAATGAGAATTTCTTGGAAAAATGGGGGAAAAATGGGAGATATAGGAGAGAGAGAGAGAGAGAGAGAGAGAGAGAGAGAGAGAGAGAGAGAGAGAGAGAGAGAGAGAGAGAGAGAGAGAGAGAGAGAGAGAGAGAGAAGGAGAAGAAGAAAGCAAATAGAATTCAATAAATGAGACATAACCACCCTCCATGGATTCTCAACCACATTTGGATAAATTAGAACTAATCCTTCCTCAACAAAATTACCCTCATTAGTCCAAATAGACTTCAATCCCTCTCATTGGCTTAAACACATTAGAAGAGAAAAAATTTAAGGATGATGATGTCATGATCCACTCAAAAGGAAAAATTATCCAAAGACTTTGAAAACTCAATGAATGCTCCACTTTCTTCACAACCTTAAAACTTCTCTCCCATGGAATTTTATGTTCCCTTTCCACTTGATCTTATAGAAGATGTTAGGTAAAATTCAATTGAATTAGCATTTTATTTTTAATTGACCATGGAGGTTAAGTTTTGTGTTTTCTTTTTGAGGTTTTATTATAATTTTAGCTTCAATGTACTCTTCCAACCTAAAATAAACTCCGTGAAACCTGTAACTCGCATAGACCCCATTGATTGAGATCACAATCTTAAGCCACCCTCAACCAAATACATTAAAACCTACTCTTAAGGCCATTAGACACCCTAAAGACCACTTATGGACCTGTAAAATACCTCCAAACATCTCTAACATTCATATGAGGAAGGAAATGAAGATTTAGACAACCTTAAATACCTACAACAATGGTGGAAATCACCATTAAACTTGTAACAATGCATAAAATGTCAATAAATGTGGGTTTTGACCCTTTAACTCAACACGGCACCATAAAAACCCTTTTGAAGAGCTCCAATTTCCATATAATGATGTTTTAGGTCCCATTAGACCCTTTCTATCACTTTAGACCATTTTTCTCATTGAAGACCTATAAAAGTAAGCATTTTTAGCCATTTTAGGCCTCCTAGGCACCCAAACATGCCAGATTCTTCTATAAAATAGGTTGGTTAGGATCTTAATGTATTTTTATACACATTCTAGGTGGTTTTTAAATAATTATAGGCCATTTAATGGACATATGAGTCTAAAAACATAAAACTAGTCAAAAAGCTCCTTTGGTAGCTTAGACAAGCTGACCTTCAGGATTATTTTTCATATAATGTGACTTATATTCCACCACTCCTTGTCATTAATCTCCATTACATATACCCCTTCAACATCCTTGAAAATGTTGGGCTCCCATATAGATGGTATGAAAAGATTCATACGTAAAGATGATTGCCTATAGGGTTGACAAGCATTCTATACATGCTTATGCTCTTAGAAATTTTTCATAAAACTCAAGACCCTAACTAAACTCAATATATAATTAATTTAAATTACATAGTATTAATCAAAACATACTAGAATCACATGGCCCAATTCTTCATGGTATGAAACATATGAGCATCTGAAGAAGGGCTAAAACTAGGTGTCTTATGCCTGAAAAGATCAAATTCCTCCAAAGGACCATTTTAAATCTCCCACAATTCTTATATTACTTAAATAATCTTCATGTCACTTTAAACATCTCATAACATCTCTCTAAATGATCAAAAATTAACTTTGTTCATTATGCCTTTGAGACTACATGTGGGTTTTGAGCTTGCCTACAAGGTTTCATGAAGTTTTGAGTGTGAACACTATTTAATTGTGTTTAATGGAATTAAAAACATCTTCCCATTATTTTCAAATACTTCCATAATATTTTAACCCTTAACCACACCTTAAAACTCCTAAAAGTATGCATGCACCAATAGTGACCATTATGAGACATAAAGGGGACTATGTATAAACAACGGGCACTTCCAATTATCATATTACCTTATACATATCATTGATAGGTATATTATGTCATTATTACCAATCCTAAAAATTTTAAAGACTTTTTTATCCATACTTTGTCATATAGACCATTTTTACCATAATTTACATTGAGTTACTCACATGCTTCCTCTATGTCTAAACTTATCTTTCTTGTAAATTTTGATTTTAACCCCTAAATTTGATCACTTATATAGAAAAATATAGGTTTATAACTTCATGTTATACCATTTTAAGACCTGTCTAAGGCCTAAACTCCTTTTTAGCACCAAGAACTCACAAAACTTCAACTGGCCTAGAATGGTTGCCGTTTTGACTGCAAGAGGATTATGTAATAACAAAGTGTAATTTCACTATTTATATAACTTTAATGATGGAATAGGATGATTTTTTGGGTCATGAATACCATTATTTCCAAATTTAAATCTTTGGCTCAACTTGTAGATGCCCCAAAATGGCCAATTTCTCCAAGGTAGGCTCCAATGTTGATTGTGATCAAATATAGGGTTGACTATACTAAAATAGTGAGTATTTCCCATTATCAAAAGACCTAAAAAATATTTTTAATGGTTATATTAGGTCAAAATTATCCTCTCCACCAAAGTCCATGATTATATCCTATATATTTTGGCCTGTAGACCCATTTTGCCAAAAGTTAGTGACATGTAATTGCTTGGTCAAATTTCACAAATGAGTCTTCCTCCTCCTTTGACTTGGTTTGAGATATAAAAAAGGTGAATGTGACTTTAAATTCTAATTTAAACTATCCTTACATTATTTCACCCTTCATTTGTTTGTCTTCAACCTCATGCCACCTCTCTCAAGATCTTATTTCCTCAAGAAGCCGATTTGTATGTACCAATAGTATTGTAGGTGTGTGTTTATGAGGCTTGAACCTGATCATAAACTTTATTGAGAGAAATTATTCATTGAATTTACCTCATCTCACTAATTATTCTTATTTTAATCACCTCTATTGAACATGAAGTTCACTATAGACTATTGTGTCATTAACCACCAAGAGCTTGTAGATAGGTCTAGGTTTCCCATGACTATAGTTTCTTGTTTCTAAGGTTTATGACTGACTTTATTTGTCTTTTAATCTATATATTATCCCTCAAAATGATCCTATATCATAATTTTTACCTTTATTGCCTTCCCTTGAACATGTAACCTCCCTAGAGACCGTTATGCTCTCATTCAACTTTCTAATCTAAAGGAAAGATTGGGTTCTTGAGGATGTAGGCAAAGATTTGAGGGTACCTAACAATGTTAAGGTCCTTGGGAGTCCTTCTATCATGATTTTTTCCCTATGAAATCCAAATATCACCCTATATGATCTAAACCATCATGAATTTTCTCAATATCACCACTATATCTTCATTGGATCATAGACCTCACTTAAGATGTTTGATAGTCGTCCTCATGCTTATAAAGATTGGGGTTATGGAGTAATGATACCATGACCACGTGAGCTTATTATGATTCATGACCATGTAATAATTATTTCTTATGACTCACATCCTTCTTTAAATTGTTTATACCCTCTTAAAATGTTTCCATTTTCCAAATCCACCTACTTGGCTATATATGCTTATCTTTGCTAGTTGTAGGTCATATACAAGATGACTCAAGAGTCACTTAAAAATATACACATATTGATATTTTATATGCCTTGGAAACCATCAACCTCATACTCCATCATGTTTTAGTCTCTACTTGAAAATAAACTTTCCTTCTTGGGGTAGACTTGACTATCTTATGTGGGAGTAGGTGGTCAATGAATATCATTTGTATGGATTTAACATGTATGTGACATAAAAACCTTGGCCCCAAAACCTGATTTGATTTTTTTCCTCTATTAATATTCTTCATAAGGTAATGTCGTGGATACCATATGGAGAGATCTCTTGATTTGTCCTTAAATTGATGAACCTCTTATAAAATATGATTGTGTTATTACTTGTTTTAGGTCTCCATTAGATGGAAAACCATTTCCTTTATTGGTTTTCCATGTGGAATTAATCTCTTAAATCTATTAAAATTGTGGTGAAGGTTTTCTCAACTTTATTACCGGTCCAACCTTGCCAAAAACATCCACATACACCTTGATCTTAACTGAATATGGGTGTTGATTGTGTGTTTTGTGTTTCCCCTTATGGAGGTGCCTGTAGGTATTGATGGGGTCAAAACCCTACATTTCATCCTTTGTTGATGCTCTTTAAACATAAAATGCTTTTCTCAACTTAATAGGACCACTCAATCATGAAGGCATACCTTGATAATGCAAATTTGGGTTGTGAACACACTTGAAACCTCAAAACCTATAGAAATCACTGAATGAACATAGTGTACAAAAGTGCAACTTTGAAGTCTTTTAGCATGAAAACAAATTAACAAAATCCCTCACTTATTTTTTCAAGCATTTATCTTAGGATAGGAATATAATATAGATGCATTTATATTGATTAAAAACCTTTTCAACATTGTTATATATTGACACCAAAAGTGCTCAGGGCTCTATTTTGAGACTTCTAGGGATTTTATCCCTAAATTGAGTTACTTCAATTTGAAGATGATTTCTCAAATTTGGCACATTATTATACGTTATATGATCTTATAATGTCAATTAACATATATTCCAACCCCCTAGATGTGCCCAAATATACTTTACCCTTCTATTCCACACACAAGGCTCGCAAAGGTCTCTTAAGGCTTGTAGCCTTTTTTTCTTATTTTTTCCCTTATACAAAAAATTACAATGAATCAAGATATTTTTAAACTAGTTCTAAGTACCCTCTATTTATTTTCATTTCTATGTCAATTTCCTTTCCCTAACTCCATACCTAGGTTACACTTCCTTTGTAACCCATCTCTCATTAGGCCTATTTATCCCTTAAGCACACTAATAAATATAAAAACCATATTGTACAAACTCATATAAAACCAAAAACACTTTATTCACTCTCCATACACCAAAACATGAAAAATTATGAAGTTTCAATAATTTTTTATTATTGAATCAAAATTTATAGGGGTTTTCCCTTTAAAACCCTAAATACCCTCTTTCACAGGTTGAGGACCTTCAAAATTCATTTCCTAGAGTTTTACAAAGATTCAAAGGACCAACTAACCTTCTAAAAGTCTGTTTCAATTTCCTACACCTAGCCCAAAAGTTTATAACCTTTATTTTGTTAGAGGTACAAGCCACTGAGAGGGGGTGAATCATTGAGCCCAAATAATCCAACTTAAATTCTAATCTTTATAAGCACTTAATCAAATACCAAAAGAATTCATGAAGCATACACATCAGTCATAGTAATGAACAAGAGAGATAATGTGATATCAATCACATAACACATGACATACATGGGAAACCCTCATGGGGAATAAAACCCACTAGAACCTACATTTATACTATTTTCCTATAAAACAAGAACTAATTTAGACTAAGAAGCTACTAATCAATGAACTACCATTCCTAATTTTAGTGTGACAACAATCCCACAAGAAGCTACTACACTTGTCTAGTTGATTACCCAAAATAACTAGACTTTTATCAAGTTTCACCTTACAAGGAGGAATAAACCCCCTAGGAAATTAGCCACCTAGCCAATAACCTTGAACAACTCCACCTTTAAACTGATGTCTTCAACACCTGATGATGGAACTTTTATTATCAATCTCTCAATGTATCTAAAGCCACCTTTTAGATCACACAACACTCCCTCACTCTTTAACTCTAAACACTCAATACATCCTTCACATTAAAATCTCTATCATAGATTCAATAACATGACTATATGGTCATCCACATAGTCCACACACTAATTTGCCTCTCAGATTAATCACCAAGCTCACATAGTCTTCACCTTGCCTTAGCTCACACTCAAATAGCAAGAACACTATTCTACCAACAGAATTATGACCAACAGGTCATACAAATGGTCCAAAAATTGATCTTCTCATAAACTCATCCATAGGGAACTCTACCCCTCCTTCACTCCATAATTCACACACACAACCCTCTCTTAAATAGCCTCTTGAGCATACTCACCCATTCTTCCTATTCTAGCCTTATTAGGTCCAATGACCTATATGATCATCTTCAACACCTTGATTAGACTAGTATGTATGATCCTCTTTACTCTTTTATAATCTTTACTAACTTGTACCTTATTTTTCAAAGGTTATCTCCTTCACTTGGCTCCACACTCTTACTCCTTCATTCAAGTCTTATAATTATAAAAATCACCACCTTTGATTTCACTATTTATAGAGCAATCAAGATAACCACCATATTTTTCAGCCATTAGGCATGACTTAGCCATTAAGGAAATGATCACATGAATACATATCTTAATATAATCTTCATAGGTCAATCATAGCATCTATGGGTCACCCTTAAGGAGCTACACATTTTAATAAGGCCTTTGTAGCTCTTACAAGTCCCATGGAGACCTATTCACCCATCTAGAACATCATCAAATAAAAAAAGAATATAGGAACACTTTAAAATACAATGATCCACTCTTTATGTCCCTTTTTACATCCTCAAATGATCATAATCATCTTTTTTCACCTTTGTGTATGCTCAAACAACTCAAAGACTAACTTGGTGCACATGAACATTATGAACAAATACATAGTCAAATTATTAAGCATTTTTCATACTCAATATAGATTGATAACACCTCTAAAATCCACACATATCATCCCCAAGTAATTTACAACACTCCCAATTATCCAATTCATCAAGAGTCATTGAAACATTATCTATATAAGTTTAATTTCTCCTCTGGTCACTTGTAGAACAAGCATGAACACACAATCAACTTTAAACCTTCATAACTATGTCTTTACACACTTTCAAATATTTAAATCCATATTTACAATGTACCTTGGATTCCTCTACTAACTTGTATTTTTAATACATGGTCAAATTTATTTTGGATTAAAAGATATGGTCTAAAAACTAGACACTACTTTTTCTTTCACAAATTCAAATATTCAAATGCAAACGGTCATAGTTAAACTTTAAACACTATGATCGCATCTCATGTCCTCTCAAATTGAGATTAATCTCACACCATTGATCTTTTTCAAAAAATTATTCATAGGTTCCAATTCTTGAACATTAAACCTTGGTCCTTTTGATCTCATCTTATGTAATCTAAAAACTTTGACTTAATGCACTCCGTCAATCTCTATGGATTAATTGGGTCTTAAACTATCAATTCTCACCATTCAATTAATATATAAAAACACCTATTTTCCATTGGATCCTTATATTTTACCTTTTCTCAAAAATTAAACATCTAACACTTTTTCCATCTCACTCAACATGCACCCTTGATCTTGATCTATATGGTCACCTGCGCACTATTAGATCTTCATTTGGTCCTAAACTTTAACTCTATTAATTAATGAAACCTTTAACCTATTTGACTCTATGAAAACTATAATATATGGAATTATGAACTCCCATGTATCACTATATCTCCACTAGCTATATATCTTTAACATCATGCAAATTGACTAAGTATATGGATCAATGGTAATATGTCTAGAAAGCTTACTTTGCACAGATATATCTTTTGCCTCGATCAATCTCTTGACCTCACATTTGCACCATATAAACAAATTTCATACGGGAATCCAAACATGTCACAAAATTTTCCTAAATCCTTTGTGTGTATGATATATAACACCATTGAAATTCCTTCTCAAAATCTTTTGTCATAGAGCCAACTATGCTTAGAATTTATTTGGGAGACCAACTTTGCTCCTACATATCTTTTTTTGTGCTTTGGTGCATGATCTAAAATTTAGCAAAAATAAACTAGGATCAAAACTAAATAAACCCATATTATCACCTTCACCTAAATTATCTATATGTGTGAGATATTCCACCATCAAAATTCTTACTCGACTCTTATTGTCACTTTGCAAATTTTTCTAAGTATGGGAAAACATTATCAAAAAGCCTAAGAGCCTAGCTTTGCACATGTATATCTTTTTCCAAAATTTGATGCATGACTTGAGATCTAGTGCATAATAATTGGGGACTAATTTAATCATAACTGTATTACAAACTCCCCTTAAGTCATCCACATGTGGTAATAATGACATATGTTTGACTCAAATTTTGTTGTTATTTAGAAGAAGGTAGTAAAACTATAAATGCAGGTTATCATATAAGTACCTGATAAAAGGTTCATGCATTGAATCAAACTTTTTTTAAGAACTCCTATTTTTTTGAGGAGGAAAACCTATAGATAAGATAGCATAGAAGTGGATTGGTTCATTGGTAGACATTATTGACTTGTAGGTGGAATATGGTTTGATTTTAATAGAATGATGGTGCTTAGAAACTTGATCTAAGAGGAAATGGTAGATTGGCTCTCTAAAATATATGGTTGATGATGCTTGATAATGATAGATGACCTATAATAAGAAAAACTCTAAGTACCTAAGCTGTTGATAATAGTTGTAGATGGATTGATCTCTTTTTTCTCTCCTCTTCCTATAAGGAAGGGCCAGAGGCTAAAGTGGAAGTGGAAGTTTAAGAGGTGCTTCTAATTATAAATTGCTCATGCAAGGTCTCATGAGAAGATTTTCAAAAATTATATTTATAAAAGGTAATTGGTTGTTTGCTAATGTCTACATGCTTGTTTTCATGGATAAGCCTTGGTAGTGGGGCCTGATCATCAATGGTTAGGCTAACTTTTTATGGTTAGCCTGACTGTCGACAGTCAAGGATAATAACCAAAAGTATCTAGAAAAGGTGATTTTAATTTTGATTAGTTGATTAGTTAAAAAAATTGGTTTTGGTTCATTTAAAGGGTCCAAATAATTATTTAGGGGTTTGAGAGTCAGAATCTAATATGTGATATTTTGGTGTCTATATTTGCCTCCTTTTGTTATGTGGATTTTATCGATAAGATACAAAACAAAAATACAAACTGGATGAGGTCAGGGTTGCTTTGAGTGTAGGAGGATTTTTTACCCCTCAAATCAAGAGGTGATGAAGTAAAAATGAAATTAGGTTAGGGTTTGATAGATGGGTAGGTGGAATAATGAGGTTGGGCATTTGTAACATGGAATCAGTGTACAAAATACTACTAAGTGTGATAGTCAAAAATCATGCAAAGACTAAAATTACCAATGTTTGGTAAAATTAAAGGTTATGATAAGAAGATAAGTGACTAATGTAACATGCAACTATTATAGGCATGGTAATGGGATATACCTATTAGTCTTCAAAGTAGGTCTAATGTTTTTGTGGGTATCTAAGGTAGGAAGTACACTCAGTAAGACAAAAATGTGTAAGTTTATAGATGAGGTGGTTAAAAATAACCAAGCATAGGTATCAGAAATTTTGTAAAAAAAATGAATCAAAAATGATCAATGTCCTGGTGGATGTAAGCAAATGGGTGGGTGTGGGTGGGGATGGCTGAGCTGACTCTATATGCAACAAGTAAGTAGATGATGCCTGCATAGGTGAGGGGATGTAAGATCCTACCTCATATTTAGGCCAAATGTATTTCTTTCTAGGAAAGGTAGGTTGATTATTAATAAAAATGGGTTATGTAGGTTTTGAAAATAGGTAGGTGAAGGAACAGGATGTCCAAGAATGTCCTATGTTATGGTTTGTTTAAGGTAAGATAGGTAGATAAAAGGGTAAGGTAGGGTAAGGTGTGGTAGAAGCACTATGTGAGGGAAGTTATAAACTAGTGATCCTAACCATTGATGGTTAGGGTTGATCATCGATAGTCACCTTGACCATTGATGGTCATGGTAAAACCCTAAAAGTGATAAAAGTAAAAATGGAAACATTTATTTATTATTTTCAAATTTTTACTCCCTAAATTGAGCATTTGTCATTTCCATTGTGAAATTTTCTATTGACTTTGGGAGAAGGGATTCTCTTGTGATTGGAGAATTTTGTGTATGGGACCACTGTCAAGTGGGATGGATGGGGGAAGAGAGCATGGCCAAGTGGAGGGATGCAAGATCTATCCACAGCACAGGTCAGGGAATGAGGTAGGGGATATATGACATTTACTAGTTTGGTAAATAAGAGGATTTATGTATTAGTAAATAGTAATTGATAAGAATATTAGGTTTGACCTAGGAATTCCCTAGTTTGGAAATTAGGTAAAATGTTTAGAATCTGGGAACTCGGGGGTAGGAAAATGGTAGGTAGGATGTATGAAGGTAATTTAGAATTATTTGTGGTTGAATTGTTCACTATAGATAGAGTTTTTTTTGTTTTTTTTTAGGGGAATGGCATGGGAAGATGCCATTTAGATGGTAAGATAGTGATCATTGATGGTCACCCTAACCATTGATGGTCAGGAAAATCATCAACGATTGGCCCCTTATGGTTTTTTTTAGAGAATAATGTTGTGGTACATCTTAAGGATGCTTTAGAATATGTAGTTAGATTCCTAAATATTATATCAATATTTAGATAGATTTATAGCTTAGGTGAATTCCCTTGGATTGTACAACTGTTAGGGTAATGTTACTTTTAATAGATAGTGGATTAGGCATATGTGTTAAATTTTTTAATGGAATGTAGGAACTAGAGCAAATTCCCCTGTGGGATCATGTTCCCATACTATTTGCATAGGTATGAGATGTAATGAGAAATGAGGAGTGGAGATACCTGGAGGCTGTAGGCGTAGGCTCAATATGGCATTATTAGTTTATGGTTCAAGATCCTAAGATATTAGTGGCACTAATCAAGAGATGGGACCCAACAACTAACATGTTTTAGTTGCCAACGAGTGAGGTCATGCAACTACTAAATGATGTTTTGAGGATCACTTGATTACCCATTTGTGGGGATCTAATATATCATATAGAGAGTGAGGAGTGAGATTACTATATGGAGTGGATCTATGATGATGACTAGAGACAAGTAGAGTTCCATGCTAGAGGTTATAGGTATGATCTTATGTATCAACTCACTCTTTGATGATAGGTGTGTATCGATGATGATGATGATGATGATGATGATGATGATGATGATGATGATGATGATGATGATTATGGTGATGATGATGGATTTGATGAGCTTTGTGCTAGTAGATTTAGTTGGTGGGTGATTTAACTATGTGGTGCTTAGCATGTTGGTTGAGATGCTCTTAGGGAGGATTGTGTTGGTTGGGCACAGGTTTTTCTAGTATAGGCATACAAGGAGTTGTGGGCTTTTAGGGAACATCAACCTTATGGAATCAACATCAACCAAGTGTTATATTTTTGGGCATATGAGACTATCAAGGTATTGAGACCCCTAGGTGTACCTAATGATAATTATGTATTAATAGATTATGTGGCTAGTTTTATGTGATGGAAGAGGTCATCTACCTATATAAGAGTAGGAGGTGGAGTGAGGGATATGGATTGGTTCTGAGATGATCTCAAGGGTTTAGTGCCTAGGGATGTGATATGGTAGCCATATGTTGGATGGCCATAGTGGGTAGGGCTAAGGTATCATATGATAGGGCTATAGAACTGGCACTAGATATATGGCCAATGGGAGATAGAGACATAGATGATCCCTTTTGACTATGTACAAAGATAGTTCAGGCTTATGCAAGGCATTCCTACTAACATGGCATAGTAGCAAAGGGAGGAAGGAGATTTCTTACTACTTGAACCATATCTTATAGACATAATTCAAGATTTTGAGGAGTTTCTAGTGGGGTCTCACATTGATGATGTAGGGATTACTGATGGGTACACTTCTTGGTATCAAGGTCAGTATGCCATATTGGATTTTAGTTAGGGAGATGGGGGGTACCATTCCATGGATGTGGATCCAACACAGGCACAAGTATAGGGTGGCCCTCAGGTGGTGGTTATTTTAGCAGTGGTCTAGGCATAAGTTTCCTTACTATAGGGATAGGTGGAGGCATTATAGGGCTAGGTGGCCACCTTCCAAGGATAGATTACTACTTTTCAGGAGTGGGTGGGCACTGTGACAATAGAGAGGGATCAAGCGTAGGTGTAGGTGACTACTTTACAAGCAATATAGTGACACTACAAGGTTAGATTGGTGCTCTTTAGGGGTATATTTCCATAAGAAGAGTGGGTATTGCTATAGAAGGGTCGATAGATGTAGTACCATGGGCATAATACTTGGCCATGATCTAGGAGTTGTGCTACTATGAGGTGATTGTACTGGAGAAGTTATGGCATGCTATGAGATTTCTAGAATACAAGGCTAGCCTAGGTGGTGGAGTAGTAGTAGCTACTCCAAGTTAGTTGGCATCCATATTATGTTATATAGGGGTCCTAGGGGGGCACTAATAGGTACAGGTCTTGATGGCACTAGTGGTAGTGGTCTGAGTGCCCCAAGGGCTTGATATGATTTTTATTCCAACATATATGCCAATGTAGTCGTATGTACATTATTTTGAGAGAAAGAGAAAAGAGAGAGAGAGAGAGAGAGAGAGAGAGAGAGAGAGAGAGAGAGAGAGAGAGATACCTACTTATTTATGTATTGACTAGCTGGATTCTACTTCATATATATCATGGGTTTTATTCATATTGTGGTGATGCTTATTTGATTATCATGTTTATGGTAGATTGATCTAGTTAGGCATGTATTGAGAGAGTGGTAGTTTGTTTTAATGATATGTGATGATGATCTGTTGTTATGATGATGGGAATGTAGGGGTAGATATTAATTATTTCATTCATTCATGAGTGGTTTGATGTTGACATGGAATATGGATGTTTAATTTCATGTGATGTGAATGATATGATTATGATAAGATTGATGTATTTTATGATATTTGCATAGATATAGATTGTAAATAATCCTAATGGGTTGTGATTTTGATTTCATTTAATGGATATGGATATGAAAAAATGCTTTGTATTTTATTACTATACTTGTAGGATGTCTCACATGATAGAAAACTAGAGGGTTTTTTTAATTTGATATGATATGATGCTCTTTATTGGTACTTTTGATAAAGATAATTGATACAGATGCTCATGGTTTATTATGCTTGATGTTGATTTTTCTTTTTAGTTAGAAAATAAAAATATAAAACTCAAAGGTCACATTGGGCTTAGTGAAAATGAGCCTATAATACACTTCACATTAGAATATTTTAGTTGTAGAAAGTAGGTATCTTGATCACTACATATCAAGTAAGCTCATAGTCCTATACATATATGATAGATGAGGGGAGAATGGATGATACTAAAACCTATAATAAATAATAGTGTGTCTTTCCTATAGGTATCCTAAGAAGCAAGGTAAACAGGTCTATCCCATAATATATACAAAATGTAATCTGATCGATGTGGGAAGTCTACGAAGGAGGGTTGATTGCGACTTTCCCTATGTGATTTTGTTTTTCATGAGAGTTGATCATGGCTTTCAAAATTTTAGATATCTTTTGCTTGAGGTTCTTGTGTTTTTTTGCTTGTATGTTTATAATTTTAAGGATATTGATCGATGTAGGAAGCTTCCAAAAATTGCTAGCATTTTGACAATTTCATAGTGATCTTTTTTTATTTATGATTTTTGATAGTTATCCTTTAAGGGAGTAGTCCACCTTAAATTTTCAATTTCAAAATTTCCAATAGCTATACTTCAAGGGAGTAGTCTATAGTAGCTATAGATTGACCCATGACATAGTGATTTTTTTTTTGCTTTTGCTTGTTATTGATTTTGATTTTTGATATTTTTCTTTGACAAAGACTTATTTACACATGGTAAAAGGATTAATTTTATGAAGGAAAAACTAGGCTTGCATAAAAGTTTAGTAGGTAAAAATATTATAGAAATAATAACCATAAGAACCACTCCTCAGAGGAAGAGGAAGTACTATAAGAATCATGCCTTGGGTAGAACTATGGTACCCAAATTTTAAGATTAGGGCATGTTTTTGTCATGGATAATCACATGATTCAATTTTAGTTGGTTGTCCCTAGAAGAGGGAGATGTATGTGGTATGCAAGGGATGAGGTTAAATTAGACAAATAGTGATCTTAAGTTCCTTCATTCAATAATAAAAAGGACATAGATGTGAAGTGCTAAGAGGCTCAGGTTTTGGGTGTCCTTCAAGAGAGGATAACTAATAAGCTCCTGATCCATACTTATGGGTTATGATGTAGGGTCTAAGCTAATTGAAAGAAAATTTTCCTCACTTGCTCTTCTCCATATTTGTGACATGTTGATTTTCCTTTAGGACAAGATTTATAACATTAAATTACCATACTTTGAGGTATTTGTTATAGGCACATTTAACATGCTTTTGGTAGACATGAAGATGGGTGAGAGTGGCTAAATGACATTTATCTAATAGTTCAAGTTGAGCTAACCATTCTTGATGATAGTCATCTTTAGAGATGAGGTCTCATAGAGATATGTGAAGAGATGGAATTTAGACCTTGAGAGGGAGTACAACCTTTATTCTAAAGACTAGAGAGAAAGGTGTAGCACCTACAGGGGTCCAAATGTTGGTATGATAAGCCCATAAAGCAAAGGGAATATGTAAGTGCCAATCCATTCATAAGGCATTAACCATTTTGGTGAGCATATTACTAAGGGTTTTATTAGAAGCCTCAACCTATACATTTTATAGTGGATGATGAGGTGATGAAAAACTAATCTTGATGTCAAAAGAGTCCCAAAGAGCTTGGACATGTTTATTTTTGAAAGATTTAAATTATCGGTGATAATTTTATTCGGAACACCAAAGTGACAAATGATATGGTGATTGATGAAATCAATGATTTTGTTAGTTTTAGTCAAGATAAGAGGGAATTCTTCTACCCATTTAGTGAAATATTCAATGGTGGTGATGATGGATTGATGTCATTATGAATAATGGGGATTAATTTCCGTAATAAGGTCCATGCCCAATGTGAGAAAATTCCAAAGTCCTTAGACACTTGAAGACTATTGCTTAGTGCATGATGAAGGTTAGTGTGTTGTTGACATTTGACACACTTTTTTACATAATCATAATAGTCTTGGTTTTGGTAAGGCCAATAATAGCCAAGGTGAAATATACACTTAGCGATGTGAAGACCACTAAAGTGCCCTGCATAAACTACATCATGCATTTCTTTGATATCATGAGAGGCTTCATGACTTTATAGGTAACAGAAGAGAAGGCTATCAAATCCATGATTGTAAATTATGCCCTTGAGTATGGTGTAATAGGAGGTTCCCTAAATAAATGCTCTGTGAGCATTTCTAGAAAGATTAGGGGGAATGGTGGCACTGTTAAGATATTCAAAAGTTTATTGGTACCAATGGTTAGCCAAGATATTTGTTACATTAAAGATGGTAGGAGATATGGATTTGATGAAGGATGGCTCAATAATGTGGTGGACAATAATGGATAATTTAGATTCTAAAGGTGCGGATGAGATCTAGGAAGTAAGGGAAGCCATTATATCGACAAACTTACTCACAGATCAAGAGGTATTTTGGATTAGGTAGTGTTTAAATGACATCAATAATACATTAGCTAGGTGTTTATATTGTTGTAAAACATCATTTTTACACTAGTATATGTCATTGATTTGGTTAACCATAAGTTAGGAATTACCAAAGATATTGATTATTTTGACTCCCAAGGCTAAGGTAGTTTGGAGACCTATTACTAGGGCTTCATATTCAGCCATGTTATTGGTGAATTCAAACTCAAGCTTAAAATTTAGAGGTAAGGGCTCACCATCAAAGGGAATTATGATAATTCCTACCCCTCCACCATGTTGGCATTTGGATCTATTAAAGAACATGGTAACTTGGTAGGTAGAATTTACCTGAGAGAGGGTAGCAATATTCTCATTAGGGAATTCCAAAGGAGGAGGTTGGGTATTAGATAGAGGAACATCCGTGAGTTGATCGGCTATCATCTATCTTTTTATTGATTTTTGTTGACTAAACTCAAGATCAAATCTAGCCAAAAGCATAAGACACTTAGGTATTTGTTGGTTTTGATAAGGCCTAGAGTGTATATACTTGAGTGGGTCGGTATTAGTAATGATGAAATTTTTGTATTTAAGAAGGTAATGACAAAGCTTGGTAGCCAAAAAGACTAATACAAGACAAAGTTTCTCAATATGGTTATACTAAATTTCATATTTAATAAGTGTTTGGCTGATATAATATTTGACTTCCTCTTTACATTGGCCATCCTAATATGCAAGCATTGCTCCTAGGGAGTGGTCAGTGGTTGAAATATATAGGTAGAAAGGTTCATCCTCTTGTGGAGGAATAAGAACTAGTGGGGAGAGGAGATAGTATTTAAGTGAATCAAATGCCTTTTGATAATCCTATCCCCACATAAAAGAGGTGTCCTTTTTAAGAAGGTGATGAAAAGGTTGGAAATAGTAAGATAGTTGCAAAATGATATGTTGAATGGATTAGAGTTTCCCCTAAAGGCTATGGATTTGTTTAAGGTTAACAAGGGGAGGCATTTGTAAGATTAATTTGACTTTGGTCAAGTCAACTTTGATTCTACGAAGAGAGATGATAAAACCTAGGAGTTTACCTAATAAGACCCAAAGATATACTTCTTAGGGTTTAGGCAAACATGCTAGGGGATAAGGTGCTTAAAGATGATTTTAAGAACAAACAGGTGATCCTTTCAAAGCTTTGATTTTCTAAGAAGTTCATCCACATAGTCTTCCATAATTTTTTGGATAAGGTCATGAAATATGTAGGTCATTATACATTGGGAGGTTGCACTAGCATTATTTAAAATAAAAGGCATAACTTTATAGTAAAAAATTCCCTAAGGGGTGATAAAATATATTTTGTGCAGATGTTCAGGGGAAATCAAGATTTGGTTATAGCTCAAGAATCCATTCATTAGTGATAGCATTTCATGACTGGCTATAAGATCAATGAGTTGGTCAATGCTAGGTAGAGGATAGTCATATTTTGGGCAAGTGAGGTTAAGATCTCAAAATTCAATGCAAATGCAAAGTCCACTAGTGGATTTAGTAAATGGTATGATATTGGAAACCCATTGGGGATAATTGATAGGTTGGATAAAATTGACAGAGAGGAGTCATTAGAGCTCCTCCTTTACAAGGAGAGATATGTTAGGGTACATTCATCAAAGCTTTTATCAAATGGGCTTAACATAATGATGAGTGACAATGTTATAGGTATCAATGGTAGGGTTAATCCTAGGCATATTAGTGTATGACCAAGCAAATGTGATGTTGTGGTCATGAAGAAAGGTATAAAACTCTTACTTTTCTATAAAAGGATTGCATAATTTTGATGATACATGGGCTCTTGTCGGTACTCAAATTGATATCCATTATGGATTCATTTATCATAGTGGAAGTTTTATGAGGGAGAGATTTATGGATGGAATTATCTTTCATATTGAGGTAGGTGAGGATAGAATGATCATCCTGACACTGGATGGTGTGAATGGTAGGGGAGTCCTTTGTGATGAGTTTAAGATGTGAGAGAGGAAGAGTTATGGTAGCCCTAGATTTTTGATAGCTCATGTATCTTTAACTAATCATTGAGATGAAAAAAATTAGGTGGGATGATATCATCATCCTCACTTGGAAGTGTAGGTAAACAAGATGAGGGAGAAACTACTTGTCCCTCAATGGCAAGGGGAGATTGCATGGTTTTCTTCTTTGGAAAGATAAAGTTGAGCCCATGCTTCTCATGTTGTTTTCAAGTTTAAATTTAGGTGATCACATGGGGGCCATGTTCTTATTTTCCTAAACCAAACCCCTTCTAGGAACACCTACGAAGGTATGTCTTAGGGAAGGAAGGTTTTTCTAAATAAGCAAAGCCAGTGGTATATAGGTGAGGATAGTAGTTGTTAATGGTTCTTGTCAAAGCCTTATCAACTCCCACATAGATAAAATGGGTTTGAAAAGAGTGAGGTCTAAGAGATGTGATTTATCTCAGACTGGGATCATACCTTGGTTAATTGGTAAGTTACCCATACTTGTGAGGCATAAGTAAAGCATCAAGATCCAAGAGGAAGTATTCTCCTAAAGAAAGATGTTGGAAGGTCAATTCTAAGGAGTTAGTTATTTTTATTTGATCAGAGGAGAGAGATGTGATGGTAGATGCTTCATGAAAAGAGGGAGAAATAGTTTCTTTAATAGGTGATGGCATCAGATCTGGTTTAGATGAAGATTTGGTAGAGGGTGGAAAAATAATGTCATTAGGTTGATACGTCATATTACATGCCAAAAAAGGTCTTGGGTCAACTTGTATAGTAATCACTTAGCCCTCCTATTCAAATTTAACACAACAATGTAGGGTAGAGGGGGCATAAGTAATGGATTGGATCCAAGGTCATCCAAGTAGGACATTATACTAAAATTCCCCCTTGACCACATAAAAAAGTTTAGGGAGCATACACAATCCCAAATGAATGTGGAGGACAATAGCTCTTAGGGTAGTGTCCATGGTGTCATTGAAAGACTAAAGTATAATAGAGGTATCATACATGATGTTGATAGGTATCTTGACTTGGTTATGGGCATGGGATGAGGATATATTGATCTTGGCCCTACCATTGATCATTACTTGCTTAATGTAGGTTTGGTCAATGTTGGAAGTGATAAAGAGAGGAGGATCAGGGTCCTTAATATGGGTAGAAGCTATCTTTGAGTCTTTAAAGGTAACAAGAGTGGAGAGCTATAGAGTGCCAACAAAGGCCTCAATAGGTTGGGTATTACCAATCCAAACCTCAATGGCTTATAAGGCCTCAATTAATGCTTGGCGATGATGAGGTGAGGTGGAAATGAGTTCATATAAACTCATCTTGGTAGGGGTTTTGTGTAGTTTCTTAAGGACCACTCAAGTAATTAATTTAGAAGGGTTTGATTTAGTGGTACCCAAGATAGTTATTTTAGGTTGGGGTGATGGTAAAAAGGCATGGGTTTGGATAAGTTGAGAGGTAGAATATGGGTATGTCCAAGGAGTGGACACTTTAGATTTGCCCTTATCCTTTTGTTATACTCATGTAATAACATTAATAGTGTGGGAAGGGGGGATGGTAGATGATTGGTTTTGTTATTAATCACTTTTAGGGAAGAGTGAGGAGGTGGGTGAGAGTTTGGCTATAGTTGGTTGTTAAAGTGACAAAAGGGTAACCAAAAGTTCATTTGGTAATAGATCATCTTCTTGATAAAGCTGATGGACAATACTTTGGAGAGCCTTATAGTTATCTATGTCATGTCTTGGGGTCTGATGGTAGGATTAGATCTGACTATCATCAAACCAAGTTGGTTTGGGGTGAGAGGGGTTGAAAGGTCTGATGGGTGGAAAGATTAAGGTAGAGTTTTGTAGTAACCTTTGCAAAATGGTCAAATAGGAATTAGTATAAGGTGATGACATAATTATAGGGGGAGGTTTTACAAAAGTAGGCCTCTTCATGGGGGGAGTATGTTTTGGGTTAGTTTTGGTAGTTGGTCTTAGGCAAGGTTGGCAAGTAGATGTTATTCTAGAGATAGATGGTTGAGAGGTAGAAGGTATATAAGATGAAATTTTGGGCATAAATGGGAGGGTAGAAGTAGCTAGGTTATCCAAGAAAGAGGAGTTGGTAGAGGTATTTGTGGGTGTTGTTATAAAAAATGGGGTAGGTTTTCTAGATGAAAAATAGGTAACTAGGAGGGTAGAGGGATGGGGTCCCAAAATAAAAGGTAACTGGGAAGGTAGTTATCTAGATCTAGTGCATGGTTTGGTCCTGGGTATTTTTGTGATCATGGATACTTTGTTTGGTAATTTCCTAGTCAAGGTAGATGGAGAAATATCCATTTTTAAAGGTGGGTTTCTAATACTAGGTGTGGGAAGGATTACTAAGTCTGGGTAGATTTCATGAGAAGGGCATGGGATGATTTGGGTGGAGGTGGGTTAAATGGCCCTATCATGGCTTATTTGAAAGAGGAAGGTGATGTATATGTAATGGGTACATATATTCTAGGAGATTTACATTGGTGGGGGAGACTTAGATGATGCCAAGAGGTGGCTCTATCCATGTTAGGTTGAGAGAGAAAATTTAATTTTTAAACTAATTGAGAAAAAGGTTTATATACTAGTTTTGTACCTTGGGAAATTGGTTTAGAAGAAAGGCTAATAGGAGGAGGAGAAGAAAGAGGGGTAACATCATCCTTCTCTTCATTGTAAGGGGAGATTGTTGGTGGAGGAAGGTCATCGGTTGATGCTTCTTCTCTAGGTATAACATCCATGGGAGGGATGATTGGTTGATTGGTTGGAGGTGGTGTGGTTATGATTGGCTTATCAGGTAAATCTATTGATGGAGGTTTCAAGGATACCATGACCTTCATGAATGAAGCCATGGTAAACGGTAGCCCCTCAATGTCAATTTCTAACTCTGGGGAAGGTGGCTAGTTTTCCTCACTCAAAAGAGTAGGTGAAGTTATTGGGGAGGTATTTGGTTCATTCATAATTGGAATATCAAGAACCATATTAACCATATGAGTGTTTTGGGAGCATTCTACATGGTTACTTTCTTGTTTTGATGGAGGGTGATTGGGAAAAGGTTTGTTGAATATATCAAGAGCCTAGTTCTAAGGTGCATTAGGATTGTTAAAGAACAAATATCATTCTCATTAACCTAACTCCATAGTGGAAGGAAAAAATATCATTCTCATTATTCTAATTTGGAGGAGGATGAGAAGAATCAAATTTTTATGGGGGTTTAATTGGCAAAAATTATATGATATTAGCTTTCAATAGTTTTTCCAAAATTGAGGCATAATATTCTCCTAGTGGGGTAAATTACTTTGGGTTATTTCAATTTGGGTTTTGCATGTTTTGGTTTCGAAGATTAGAAGAATTTTGTTGATTGATATTTGGTGGAGGATCTATTTTAATGATAATTGTATTCATAGTTTCCTTGCCCTTGGTTCCCATATTGGTTTGGTTACCAAGTTTAGAATAAGAAGTCTCATTGGTTTTGAAGGTGAAATTTTTATTACATAACTGCAATTTACCTTCATCTATGGCTCTATTTTCCAATTTTCATGCCATGATAAAGATTTGTCAAAAGTTCTAAAACTCTAGACACATAGGGTGGAAGAGATGTGCTTTTCACAAGCATGAGCAAAGATTTCAATCAATTCCATTTAAGGTAAAGATAATGATAATTGGCTAATGAGACTTCTCCAATGAGCTACAAAATCAGCTAAAGACTCATCTTTAAATTGGTAGATGACATAAAGATTAGTAATTGAGACCTTCTAGGATATGTTGATGGAGAAATGGTCTAAAAACATATGAGCTAATTGGTTGAAAGAAAAGATAGAATGTTTGGCAATGGCACTATACCAGTCCAATGCTAGGTTGAAAAGTGACATCGGAAATGTAGACAAAATAAGAGAATCATCATAAGAAATCATGTAATAGGAATGCCTAAATGCTCTTAAATGCTGATGGGGATCTTTTTTACTATTGAATCTAGTAAATTTAGGAAGTTCTCATTGGGTCAGATATGGTCTAATAGGGACTGAAGGATGAATTGGTTCATTAAATATTTGATCATAAGATAAGAGATTATCAAGTCTAGAAATGGATGACTCTAGGTTTGTGATCTTGTCCATTATCATTTTCATCAGATATATTTGTGGTGGTGGACCTAAAGGATTGTAAGTCACAAATTGTGGCTAAGAGGGCATAATATATTTATAATTCATTGGTGGTTGGGAGATTTCCCCATATTGATAGGTAGGTATAAATGGTTGGGTTGAAGGTATATGAGGAGAGGTAACGATTGGTGGTTGATTGATGTGGGAATGTCCTTATGGGTTAGAGACATATCTAAGATTAGGTATGGTTGGAAATTGTTGAGAGGTGATCATAGGTTGGGTAGAATATATATAAGGTTAAGTGATGGTTGGTGGTTGGGTGACATGGAGACACCCTTGTAGGTTATGTACATAACCTAGTTGGGATGTGACTAGTAATCACTAAGAGGTTATTGTAGGTTGGCTAGGAGTCATGGTTGTGTTAAAAATTAAGGGTAAGGTAGCGATTTTGATACTAGTAGGAGGTATGGTGATAGGTATGGTCATTGCCAAATTTTGAGGAGGGGTAGTGATTAATAGATCAAGGTTGGTAAAAGAGGGTTTGACCTACCAATAGTAGGCACTCCCAAGGTAGAGGAGTCAATTGTAGGGGTAGAAGGTTTAAGGGAAATAGTTAGTTAGATGGGTTAATTTTCCCCCATGGTGTTAAAGGGGTTGGTGGATATAGATGTTTGGGTAGCTAAAGGTTGGGTAGTAATAATGGTTACTAAAGTATCTAACATCAAGTAGGATGGCATGCCATAAAGATCTCTATAGGTAGGGTTGAGATAGGGGCTCTGTGATGCAAAGTATTAAGATAATGTTGTAAGGAGATTGGTTTGTTATCAAAAAGGGAAGCAAAGTTAGAATCCCCCTCAAGAATAATCTCAAGGATATGGGAAGGTTTAGAATGGTGAGATGAACTCTCTAAGTCTGATCAATAATCATCCATGGAAGAGGAGGTGGAAGAAATTGGGTAGTCTATAGATGGGTCTTAACTTGCTAATTCTCTTTGTTGTTTTCAGTTAAGTACCATATAAGGATATAAGAGAAGTGACAATAGATGATTTGAGAATTTAACATAGAGAAATTAAAATAAAAACCTAATGAAAAAGTCAACACACACTAAGATGATTGAAATCTTGTGAATGATTAATTATCTCATTATTTGGCTTATGCCTTAATGTGAAGAATGTGTAGTAGATTATTTTGTAGATCAAGTGATAGATAAGTAGTCTAAAGAGAGTTTCAAGTTAATTCTAGTGCTCAAATAATCTATGTTGAATTGTGTGAATGGTTTAATGCTTGGGACTTGTTCCCCTCACTTCACGATCCTAAAGCCAAGCAGGGTCACTTAACCAATATATACCATTTATTTAGAGCTTATACTTAGATAGAGAATTGAGTACGTCTTCCCCTTGGTGATGAAATCCAATTAGGATCTCCGAGTAGGGTAAGGTGATCTGATGAGTGGTAAAATCTTAGTTGGTCCTTGTGTTAAGTATGTTATGATGTTTTCTTGATTTCATGATTTCTTTGTGTAACATAAGTGGACTATGTTTAATCTTGATGTCATTTAATTAAACTAGGTGAGCTTATACAAAATAGGCAATCAATGGATGTAGTAAGTTTTAAACCCAAATGAAATTTTTAGATTTCAATTATGAGCACATAGATAGAGATATAAGGATACATATGCAAATAAATAAATAAAACCCAAGTAAAGACCAGGGTCCCACTGGGTGTGCTAGAATGTTTCACTCAAAGTTTTCTATTATTTAGAAGAAGGTAGTAAAACTAGAAATATAGGTTATGGTATAAATACCTAATAAAAGGTGCACACATTGAATCAAAAATTTATGAATAACTCCTCTTGGGCTAGGGAGGAAATCTATAAATAAGATAGCATAGAAGCAGATTGGTTTATTGGTAGATGTTGTTAATCATAGGTGGAATTTGGTTCAATTTTGATAGATGATTATTCTTAAAAACTTGATATGAGAGGCAATGGTAGATTAGCTCTCTCAAATAGATGGTTGATGATGCCTGATAATGTTGGGTGACCTAAAATAAGAAATATCCATGTACTTGAGCTATTGATAGTAGTTACAGATGGATTAATCTCTTGCCACTCTTCTCTTCTTATAGGGAAGGGCCAAATGTTCAAGTAGAAGTTTAAGAGGTGATTCTAATTATAAATTACTCATGAAAGTCCTCATGAGAGGATTTGCACAACTTATATGTAGAAAATGTAAGTGGTTGTTTTTTGGTGTTTGCATGCTTGTTTACATGGAAAATTTTAGGTAGTGGGGCCTGACTGTCTATGGTTAGGCTAACCATCAATGATTAGCCTGACTATTGATGGTCAAGGCTAACATCCAAAAGTAGCCAAAAAGGGTGATTTTATGTCTGATTAGTTGATTAGTTAAAAATGGGTTTTATTTCATTTAAAGGGTCTAAGTAATTATTTATTGGTTTGATAGTCATAATCCAATGTGTAGGATTATGGTGTCTACAACATCATCAAACTACCTACTCAGATTTTTTGCCATTAGACCCAAACTATCTAAATGAAAACTATGGTCTACTAGATGAATTCCACTTGTGCATATAATCTCTCCAATCATATAAAACCTCTTATAATACCCCTTTCACATGTTCAATACTCCATGCTCATCCTTGAATATCTATAACCATGTCAAAATAGAAGATCAACCAAGCATACTAGGATTAGCATATTGCATAATTTATCATTGTCACATAGACTATCAAGGTACTTAATCTACTCACCTAGATACCTTCATGACATCACCATGATATCATAATAATAACTCTCTAACAATCTACCCCTTTGTCATTGATGTCAGCAACCATCAAATATAGCAATATAAAGTTTACCTTCTTCTCTTTCTTCAATCACTCTCACAAACATGAACTTCCCCCCCCCTTTAACACAATGACAAAGTGGGAACCAACTGATCCTAATGACCTAAAAATATTACCAATAGGATTATACTATCTTATAAATATATTACACACTCCTCCTTACCTTGAGCATACCTCTTCTTGCCTTGACAAATTCCTCTTGCTCCATGCCGACGCTCTCTTCAACCAAGCATTGTAATCAATGAAAAATGAACACACAAAAAACTAATAAAATCTAATGAAACTCACCAATAAACATATAAGAGGTAATCCCCCTAATATTTTTGATTTATTTCATATCTTGATCATCTTCATATCTCCACACATAATGAAGAACTACTACACATGCTTACTAGTATTCTCTCTCAAGTTACTATAAGGACCACCAACAAAACTTCATGCCACTCACCAAATAGGAAATATGAACTAATCTAACCTAATAAATCTACTTAAAAAAAACAAAACTTTCTCTTTTAGATAAACTAAGAAAAAATCACTCTTCTTCAAACTAGGCACGTCTAGCCTCCTTGCAGCCCTACTTGTAGCTTATAGAGCCCACAATTTTCAATAGACACATCTTCAAGACTTTAAACTTCATATCTAGATAACTCTCATATTCCCCCTCAAGCACACCAATTTTCAAAAACAAGCCCATCCTCTAAAATATACTTCTTTCATTAACCTACTACCTAATTAGGCATCTAACTTGACAAAAACTTGAATAACTTGAGAACCATAAACCTTTAAATTTGTGTGAATCTTGATTTGAAGACCCATTTGTCTCATTAAACATATTAATAATCCTTATACATCAACTCATAAGGTATACCACTTTTATATTAGAGCCCAAAACCCTAGAATCTCAAAACAATCAAAGTCAACAAACCTCCTTCTAGTCAACACCACCTATGAAAATTCTTGCACACACAGAGACACCCATCATACATTTCTAACCAAAATTTATCTTCGACACCATTATGATCCTTGACTTCCTATAACCCATTTTAGGCCTACTTGCCCTTAAACAAAAAACTAAGAAAATTGAGAACACTCAAAATTCTCTAATTTGACTTCAAAATATACCTTCAGAGCACAAAATCACCTATATCACATCACAAATAAGTGCACAAACCTTTATAAGCATTAAACTCTTCTTTATATAATCAAACTCATTAGGCCACCTAGAGACACTCATTCTGATCCTGTACTATAGCTTCTTCACAAACCTCTAGAGAAAACTCATGAACTTATTGCTCTTCTTAAACAAAGAACTTCTCTAATTAGAATTATCATCTTGAGCACACAAAATTTCTTATCCACACCTTGTTTATTATAATCAACTACTTATTCCTCTGATCCTAGGACCTAACTAATTACAAAGCTTCCCCAAATTTCATGCTTCATTAGGAACATGACATCTTCAATAAGTCTTCAAATACTTGTTTTCATACCTTCTCATCAATAATATCTGAAAGCCACCAATATTTCTCTGATTGATAAGTGTCTCGTTAAAGCCTAGATAGAGATACCCTTTTGACATAGAGACACTAAAAGTTGCAAACCTTAGGAGACTCCCATATCTCCATATGTTTCTTTGACTTGCAGTCCTACTTGACTTTAACTAAATCCTTAAATTCTTTTTTTTTTCAAATTTGTTAATAAATGTTGTCAATAGAAACTCTCAATTTTCCTTTATTTCTAATCCTTTTTCCACCTTGGAAAATATGTGAAGAACATCCTATAGTAGATTTCCTCCTACAATAGATTTAATCAAAATATGTGAAAATAAAATAACTCTTACCATTAACAAAAACACAGAAAGATTATATCGATCGCAGGCCACTTCAAGGGGAAACCTCCTTTGAGCAAGCTCAATACAATAAATTCATGGATGCCTTCATTGGGCCTCAACACTTACTTATATACTAACTCTATTCTAACAACTACTACTTCCCTTGTATGTGGGACAATTCAAATATGCTCTAAGGGACAACTTATAAAGCATATGTGTCCATAACAATTATTAAACTAATACTACAAAGAGAAGGGTAAGGCATGGGTTCCTAACGTCCCCTCCCTCTTAGAAAAAGATTTGCCCTCAAAGCTTCAGATGTTGGAATTGTTGTTGAATCTAGAAGAGTGGTTCCCATGTTGCATCTTTTGGTTGCATGCCATGCCATTGGATTAAGACCTCTATGATGGAGCGGGATCGAAGTTGGTAAGTACACCTGTCCAGGATTGCTTCTAGCTCGAGAAGGATGGAGCCTTCATTATCAAGTGCTGGTAAAATTATCTACACTCAGATGTTGGATCTAAGAACTTGTTTCAAATAGGAGACATGAAAACTAGGATGAACGTGGGAGGAAGGTGGAAGCTCTAACTTGTAAGCAACTGACCCAATCTTTTAGAGAACCTTATATGGCCATAAAACTTTGGAGAAAGCTTTTGGAACCCTTTTAGTTTTAATGATGATTACTTGTATGGTTGTAGATGAAGAAAGACCATATCACCAAGTTGAAAGGTATGCTCAGAGTGGTGCTGATTAGCCTACTACTTCATTCAGTTCTATGCCATGTGGAGATTGTCCCACAAAGTGCAGAGAATTTGATCCCAATTTTGGAGAGTAGTCTCAACTTCTTGAATTGGTGAGCTAATAGGATTATATGGAAGAAGTGGTGGCAATGCTTGACCCTAAACTACTTCATAGGGAGTCATTTTGGTGGAAGTGTGGTATGAGGTATTATACCACCATTTATCTAGGGGAAGCCACTTGGCCCATTGATGTTGTTGTTCTAAAGAAAATCAATGAAGGAAGGTCTTCAAGCATTTTTGACTATTTCTCTCTGGCCATCTATTTGTGGGCGGTACCCAAAGCTCATTCTCAAATATGTGCCTGTGTAACAAAATAGTTTCATCCAAAAATGGCTAGTGAAAGTGGCATCATGATCTAAGACAATTGAAGAAGGAATGCCATGAAGATGGAAGATCTGATCCAAGAAAAGTTGTGCGACTATGGAGGCTCTGTATGGGTGGTTGAGTGCACAATAATGACTATATTTGAAGAAGTGATCGATAATGACTAGTATCATGGTCTTTCCCCCAAATTTAGGGAGGCCCTCAATGAAATCCATGAAAATATCTATCTAGATCTAAGTAGGAATGGGCAAAGGCTCACGCAAACTGGGAGTCAATGTGGTTTCACCTTTGTTTCATTGGTAGGTATCACATTCAGCCACCATCTATTTAATTTTAGCTTTCATGTCTTTCCAAAAGAAGTGTCAATGTGCCAACTCATAGGTTTTGAGAAATCCTAAGTACCCTATGAAGGGGGAAGCATGGATTTCATAGAAGATAGCTTGATGTAGGTCTGGACTTTGGGAAAGCACCAGATGACCCTTGTATTGTAGAGAAGCACCATCCCATGAATAATGTGGTACTACAGAGGGGTTAGTGGCCAATTAATGAATGAGGTGGCATAAAGAGGGATCATTTACATACCCTTATTAGATAGATTCCAACCATTTTGGAATGGGCATGGAGATGGTAGAGAGGGAAAGCTAGTCCTTAAAGGTTTTTGAGAGAGCATCAGCGACAACATTGTATTTCCCCTTCTTATAGGTGATCTCATAATCATAACCCATGAGTTTGTTGACCCACTTCTGCTGAGCTGGGGATGAGACCTGCTATTCTAGGAAATATTTCAAACTTTGATGATCAGTTCTGATGTAAATATGGTTTCCCAGTAAGTAGGGTCTCCATTTTTGTACTGCATGTAAAATTGTCATCATTTCCATTTCATATGTAGACAAAGCTAAATTATGGCTAGAAAGGGCTTTGCTAGTGAAGGCAATTAGTTAGCCCTCTTGGAGAAGAATAGCGCCCAAGTTGATGCCACTAGTATCACTTTTAATGGTGAAAGTTTTGGTGAATTCTAGCAGTGCGAAAACTAGTGTGCTACACATAGCCTATTTGAGTTAGACGAATGCCGAATCAGCTGTTGCACCCCAAGTGAAAGCATCCTTCTTCAATAAGGAAGTCAAAGGAGTCACGATCTTTCCATAATCTTTGATGAACTTTTGATAATATCTTTTCAGGCCTAAGAAACCATGAAGGATCTTGAGGGTGGTTGGTTGAGGCCAATTCTACATAGCACTAATTTTTTGTGGGTCTGTGCAAACCCCAATAGCTAAAACAATGTGCCCCAGATAGTCAATTTCCTCTTGACCAAATGAACACTTGGATTGCTTGGCACATAATTTATTGTCTAGTAACAGTTGTAATGCCCTGTCAATATTTTTTAGATGCTCAGCCTATGTGCGACTGTAGATCAAAATGTCATCAAAGAAAACCAAAATAAATTGACAGAGAAAAGCCAAAAGATTTTATTCATGAGTGTTAGAAAAGTGAAATGGGCATTTGTAAGGCCAAATGGCATGACAAGGAACTCATAGTGACCTTCATGCATATGGAAGGCTATCTTGGGAATGTCATTAGGATGCAGTCAAATTTGATGATAGCCAAAATGCAGGTCCAACTTGGAGAAGAATTCGGGCCCATGGAGCTCATCAAGAAGCTCATCGATGACAAGAATTGGGAATTTATCCTTGATAGTGAGGTGGTTAAGGGCTTAGAAGTCAATTCAAAGGTGCCACAACCCATCTTTTTTGTGGACAAGAAGCACTGGGGAAGAATATGAGCTGGTGCTAGGTGTATAACTCTGGACTTGAGGAGTTCCCAAACTAAGTTCTCAATTTCAATCTTTTGCTGATGGGGGTAACGGTATGGCCAGATGTTAGGTGGGATGCTTCCTGGAAGGAGAGGAATGTGGTGATATTCAAGGAATGAAGGGGGCAAACCTATTGGTTCTAAAAAAATGGTTGCATGTTTGTTGAGTATGGCTTGTAAACGTGTAGGGTGGTTAGTAGCAGCAGGGGGCTAGAGTTGAATGGAATGCAGTTGTGCAATGACCCCAGTGAGCCTTTCTTCAAAAGGTTTTCTATGTGATGATAGCTGATGATGCTAGAAAATATTGGTAATAACCCTTTTAAGTTGTGCTTCTGATCATTATCGGTGAATTGCATCCAAATCTTAGAGAAGTCCCATAAAATAGGTCCTAATGTGTGAAGCCACTGTGCCCCTAAAACCACATCACACCCCCCTAAAGGTAAGGCAAACATATCAAAGAGACAATTATAATCACCGATTGAAATATGCACATTTTGACACTTCCCTTTACATGGCAATGTGCCTCCATTAGCAATCATGAGTTCAAAGCTAGAACAAGGGTATATAAAGCAGTCTGCTGCCTTAGCAATATGAGGATCGATGAAATTATGAGTACTGCCTAAGTCAACAAGGATTGTGAGAGGGATCTTTTTGAAGCACCCTTTGACCTTAATGGTTTGGGGAGTGGTGACACCTACTAGTGCATGCACTAAGATCTCAAGTTGAGTCTCTTAAACCACTGAGTCCTCTTCAGTGCCAAGTTCTTCTTGAGCATCTTGAAATTTTGGAATATTAGGCTTGTTGTCCTACTCTAGTGGTGACTCCACATCTAGCAAGTAAAGTTTTTATTGGATGCACCTGTGACCCTTAACCCATTTGTCATCATAGTTGTAACATGATCCTTTTTATTTGAGAGCCTACATCTCTACCTCAGTTAGGTGCTTGATTGGTGTGGTTATGGTTGTCCACTGATTCACTGTGTTCTTTGCTAGTAAAAATATGGGAGGTCGATGTTGTGTGGAGAGTTTATCTTCTACTAACTTAGCCAAACCTAAAGCATCAATCATATGTTTAGGTCAAAAAAATTTTACCTTTAAGTGGGTTAGCTCTCTGAGGCCACTAACAAAGCAACTTTTGAAGAAGTCATCTGACAACCCTTCAATGTGATTCACGAGTTTTTCAAATTCAATTTGATATTCACGAATAGTACCTATTTGATGGAGTTTGGTGAGAGCTCCTATGAAATCCTTGAATGCTGAGGGACCAAACTTGCCCAAAATTAAGGATGCAAAATTTGACCAATTGGGTTCATCATTTGTCTTGAGATACCAATGGTACCACTGAAATGCTTCTTTTTCCGGATGAAAGGAAGCAATTAGGACTTTGTTTGTAGAATAAGTATTGTGGAGGTTGAAGAATTGTTCAGCTCAATATATCCATCCTATAGGATCTATACCATTGAACTATGGAAAGTCTAGCTTAGGTCCATGTGAGAAGTTGGAAGCAAAGGAGCAATGCTCTGAAGAAGACTCCTCTTTCTATACTCTATTGAGCAAGATGATATTTTTTTGATTTAAGCCACGCATCATATCGGTTAACTTTGTAAACTAAGATTTCAATGTGGCAATTTCTTCCTCCATGATTTTTGTGCCTACATGAGTGGTGACCATAACCACTTGTTAATAGCCAAGGATCCTTCACATTCCCTACCATGATGCAGGGCAGGGTTTGAGGCAGTGCCCTAAATTTTTTTTTTGGACTTTTTTTTGCTGCTGTTTGTTTATTTTTTTTGCTACTATTTTTTTTACTGATTTAAAAATGGATTGTCTATAACTGTGTGGTTGGAAATATCCTCAACTATGGATATGTTGTTTATTTGGCTACCTAAAGGATTTTTTTTTAAATTCTCTTTGGCCACCAAAGCTGTCTGATTGAGTACCACTCTCCAAAAAAATTTGGCCGCAGGTTTACCCATTAATGACAGCTTTTGGTTTACCTCACGGGTGGGAACTAGTCAATCAGGATAGGGCCATTGCCCTTTTCACTAGTAGGTCCTCTCAATGGGCCAACTACTTCAGGGTTCTTGTGGTATTCCTCATAATGAGTTTTAGGGCTTATGCCCAAGCACTTCCCACAATTAAGTGGATGGGTATTTACCCAATCCGAAATGATATAACTTGTAATGAAAAAAATTCTTGCCAGAAATGGTGCAGCTCCTAGAAAGCCCTGCTTTGAAAAAAAATTTGCTCCAAATCTACCCACAAAGCCAAGAAAGTGCTCTGATACCAGATGTGAAGAACCTCCTATAGCAGATTTCCTCCTACATTAGATTTAATCAAAATATGCAAAAATAAAATAACTCTTACCATTAACAGAAACACAAAAAGCTTATATGGACCACAAGCCACTTCGAGGGGGCAACCTCCTTTGAGCAAGCTCAATACAATAAATTCATGGATGCCTTCATTAGGCCTCAACACTTACTTATATACTAACTCTATTCTAACAACTACTACTTCCCTTATATGTGGGACAATTCAAATATGCTCTAAGGGATGACTTACAAAGCATATGCATCCATAACAATTATTACACTAATACTACAAAGAGAAGGGTAAGGCACAGGTTCCTAACAAAATAATCCATCAAGACTCTTAGACTCAAGAGGGTTAGTCATCTTAGTCTCTACTACCTCATGTCTCCATACCATAGTTTGGCCCTTCTTGTCTTTTGTAGCCATCTTATCTACTTTATCCTTGAGCTTATCCTAATTTTCAACATAACCTTCTATAGAAACTTTCTTATCAACATTATGGCTAGAATAATTGGGAATGATTACATTTGGTTTCCATATCTAAGTTTATCCTTTCTCAAGCCTTCTAGGAGTTTAATATCCTTTGACATACCTTGAAGACTTCTAAACACTATTTTAATAGAATCTAGCAATATGTCCATTCTTATGTCAAATAAAATAAATAACATCATTTGTACTTTTGACAGATTTAAACTATGATCAATCTTTAGCCAAAATCTCCTTCTATGATAACTCCATGAATGTCCAAACTTAACTGACTTCATTCTACAGTCCTTAGTTCTATGACCATACATATTACATGTATAACAATGACCATGAAATAAACTATCATACCTTGAATCATTTGGTTTTCTAATAGACCTTCTTTCATTGCTCTTGACCTGAACTATCTTCTTTTGATCTTCTCCAAGCTTGCTTATCTTGATAAAAAATTGCTCATGCTCATCCATAAATGAACCTATCTTGGTTTCCAGTTCAATTCTCTCATCTTCTTTAGCTCTTATACTTTAAATTATAGCCATTAACTAACCTCTTAGAACTTGGATAGTCTCCATATCACTCTTAGATTCTTTAGACATGTCATCCTTTACTCTACATGCTTGTTCTATCAAACTTCCTGTAAGATAAATAACTTTTGATTCAAGCCCTTTCATCATATTTATCATCTTATGATTATTCTTCTTTTGATCTTTTAGTTCACTAAGTGCACCCATGAGCTTAGCTTCTAGATCAGCTTCTTCTATGTCATGGCAAAATTCTTTATCAAGTATAATGTCTATTTCTTTTGAACACAAACTTGTCTTGGCATCTGCTAAATAAACATTGGTACCATTGATAACATTCTCATTCTCTTTGGCATCTTTATTCAAAGTGCATATATGTTCTTCAAGTGTCATGATCATATCCTTCTATTGTTGATTTTCTTTCTTTAACTGCTTAGCCGTCTTTATACCTACTTAAGATCATCTTTAAGTTGTTAGGCTTCTTCCAAAGGACTTTCTATGATACCAATTATTATAAGTAAAAGACACTAATAAGGGGGGTGAATTAGTGAGCCCAAATAATCCAACTTAAATTCTTATCTTTACAAACACTTAATCAATTACCACAAGCGTTCATGAAGCATACACATCATTCATAGCAATGAGTAAGAGAGATATTGCAAGATCAATCACATAACACATAATATATGTGAGAAACCCTCTTGGGGAATAAAACCCAATATAACCTAAATTTTTACTACTCTCTTATAGAAAAAGAACCAATTTAGATGAGTAAGATATTTATCAAGGAACTACCATTCCTAATTTTATTGAGATAACAATCCCATAAGGAGCAACTACACGTATCTAGATGAGCACCCACAATAACTAGACTTTTAGCAAGTTTCATCTTACAAGGAAGAAAAAACCACCTAGGTAACTAACCACCCATATAAGTAGCTCAAACAACTCCATCTTTGAATTAATGTCTTCAACACCTAATTATGGAACTTTGATTATAAATCTCTCAATGTATCCAAAGCCACCTTTTGGATCACACAACACTCCCTCACTCTTCAAATCTGCACACTCAATACATCCTTCATAGAAAAAACTTTGTCACAATTTTAATAATATGACCATATGGTCATACACATAGTCCACACATTAATTTTCCTCTCAAATCAATCACCAATCTCACATAATCTTCACCTTGTCTTCACTCACACTCAAATAGTAAGAGCATTATTTTGTTAATAAAATTATGACCAATAGGCATAAAAATAGTACTCAAAATAATTTTCTCATCAAATCATCCATAGGGTACTCTACTCCTCCTTTTCTCCACAATTCACACACATAAGCCTCTCTCAAATTACCTCTTGAGCAACTATTTATAGAGCAGTCATGATCATCACCATCTTGGTCATCCATTAGGCATGCCTTAACCAGTAATCGTAGTCATCTTTGCTCACATCTGTGTATGCTCAAACACTGACTTGGTGCATACCAACATTATGAATGAATACATAGTCAACTTATTAATAATTTTGCATACTCAAGATAGATTTATCTCATCTATAAATGCATAAAAATCATTCTCATGGATTTTAAAACACACCCAATATCCAATTCATCAAGACACATTGAAATAGTATCTATATAAGCTCAATTACTCTTCTTGGGTCACTTGAAGAATAAGCACAAACACATTGTCAAATTTGAACCTTCATAAATATGTTTGTACATAATTTCAAATCTTCAAATAAATATTTACATATGTGACTTAAATTCCTCTACTAATTTTCTATTTACTACATGGTCAAATTTGTTCTCGATGAAAAGATATGGTCCAAAAACTAGACACTGGTTTTTCCTTCATAAATAAAAATATAAAAATACAAACGGTCACAATTAAACTTCAAAAACTATGCTTGAATCTCATCTCCTCTCATATTGAGATAAATCTCACAATTTTGATATTTTTTGAACATTAATGTATAGGTTCCAATTCTCAAATGTTAAACCTCATTCCCTTTGACCTCATCTCATGTAATCTATAAACTTTGACTCAACGTGCTCCATCGATCTCTAAAAATTAGTTAGGTCTTTAACTATCAACACTCACCATTTGATCAATCTATACAAACATCTACTTTCCATTTTATCCTTATATTTTACCTTTTCTCAAATATTAAACATCAAAAACTTATTTTCATCTCACTCAACACACACCATTGATCTTGATCTATACGATCACCTATGTGCCATTGGATTCTTCATTTGGTCTTAAACTTTAACTCTCTTAATCGGTGAAAAATTTGATCCATTTGACTCTACATACACCATTTTATCTATATGTATAAACTCCCATGTGCCATTGGATTTCCACTAGGTTTAGATCTTTAACATTATGTAAATTGACTAAGTATAGGGACCAATTGTAATATGCTTGGAAAACCTACTTTGCATAGATCTATCTTTTACCTCGATCGATATCATGACCTCATATTTCCACCATATGAACAAATTTCATAGATAAATCCAACCATGTCAAAAAATTCTCATAAATAATTCATTCATGCAAGATATAATTCCATTAAAATTCCTTCTCAAAATCTTCTATCACAGAGCCAACTATGCTTAGAATTTGTTTGGGAGACCAACTTTGCTCCTACATAACTTTTGCCATGCATTGGTGAATGATCTAAAATTTAGTAAAAATAAACTAGGATCAAAAATTAATAAACCCATATCATCAAATTCACCTAAATCATCCACATGTTTGAGATATTCCACCATATAAATGCTTACTTGGCTCTTCTTGCCACTTTACAAATTTGGCTAAGTATGACATATATTTTACCACACTTTTATGCATGAATTTATATATGTAACATAAAAAACTATGGACTAATGTGATCAAAAACATATGACCAACTCCCCTTGACTCATCTATACATGGCAATTATGATGTCATCAAACTGCCTACTCAGATTTTTTTGCCATTAGACCCAAACTATCTAGATGAAAACTATGGTTTACCAGATGAATTACACTTATGTACACAATATATATAATCATATAAAACCTGTTATAATACCCATTTCACATGATTAATACTCCATACTCATCCTTGAATATCTCTAACCATGTCAACATATAAGATCAACAAAGCATACTTCAAACATACTAAGACAAACATATTGCACACTTTGTGCACACTTTGTCATTATCACATAGACTATCAAGTAAATTCATCCACTTATATAGACACCTTCATGACATCAACATGACATCATCATGACAACTATCCAACACATTTCACTCATTTCATGATCTAAACACATAAAACTCAGTCAACTATGTTTTTTATTGATTGTGTAAGGTAGAGGAAACTCCAATTTTCAAGGTAATTATTTTTAGTGGACCTCATAAAGATCCAAGACATTAAATAGGTCTGAATAGCCACTATCTCACTTTTAAAATGCTCAATACCTTTTTTTTCAACCTATTAGAGATTCTTCCCTTCACTTTGACTTGATAGAGATGTTGACTATAGGTCTCATTTGAGGTGAAAGAACCAAGAGGAGCTTGGTTTTATTTTAGAGTGCACACCTAGGTATAAAAACTAGGATCATCATTTTAATGTCACACCCATATTTTCACCATCCCTATTACTCTTTAAATAGACCTTCTCCTTTTATATGTACTTGACTATTATAGGTTAGTACTAAACCCTTATGTGGTTGTAGGATACATGTTCAAAAGGTGTATAACCTTACTTGACCCTCAACCTTAAATCCATTTAATGAATTCATATGTATTTAAAACTATAAATTTACCTTAATTTCTCATTAAAACATACCATCTTCTTGATCACCATCTGGGTGATAAGTTAACACAATCCTAATGCTCTAAAAGCCTATTGTAGGTGAGTTTCATCAAGGCCTATAGCTGATTTTTTTAAAGTTAAAATGACCATATAATAGGTATTTGAGATTATTTAATGGTTCATAAATCATTTAAACATTGTTACTCTCATGAAACATTTTCTTGAATTCAACCTAGCATTACCTTTTAAACATCTAATGATTGTGCTTCAATACTGCCCTATATGGACTATGATGGTATTTAGGCTCTAGAGATATTTTTGATAGGTGGAAATGGATTTATAAGAATATATTTTTAATTATTCCTATTTATAAGCTTCAAAAAACCATAATTAGGTCAAATATCCTCTAGATTTTCTTTAGCTTACTCATTGTCCTCATATCTAGACCACTTGGTTGTAGGGTTCCTTTCTTGCTCACTTAAAAAATTGACTATATAAAACCTATGAAAAATATTTATATATAATTCATTGAACCTTATCATAATATTCATAAATTCAAATGGTCAATATGTCTTCTTCTCATCTTGACTAGGTTTCTATCTAGCACACTCATCTACTTGACTGTAGGTTATATTT
>JARHVA010008441.1:0-17500 GCA_037957365.1 Torreya grandis
AACCTAGAGCTCTGCTTCTAATACTTATTAATTTGGATAATTATTTAAAAAATGAAACATTTATCTCATGAAATTTACACTTCAATCAATTTTTGTTTAATAATAATAATAATAATAATAATAATAATAATAATAATAATAATAATAATAATAATAATAATAATAATAATAATAATAATAATAATAAATGCACATGGTTTCCTTGAAACAACTTAATTAGAAAAAATGATATATCATTATCTTGTCATGTTCTAATCGAATGTGAAGAGAACGTGTGTCTATCAGCATGTGTATCAATTTTTAGATATATTTATTTCTCTTAAATTTTACATATCTTTTCTTAAGATTGAAAGTCTTGATAGTGTAAATTTGTCACAAAATGTGATTGACAACAAAATTTGATACTTAACCCTATCAATATGTTTTTAATAATGATTTATAAATTGAAAATTTCCCACCTAATCCTATTACAATTTAAATATGTTGAAACAAAACCCTTCATGTATTGCTTACAAGGATTTCTTATAATTAAATTAGATGTTGACTTTCCTTTATCATTTAATTTTGATCACATTTCAAAATTTGAATCAGGGTTGTCACCTTTTTTTTTTAATCATTTGTAAATCAATTCAACTAAAACAATCAATTAATAAAATATTAAATAATCAGTCAAAAATCATTTTGCCACATTTTAAAAATAATTATGCAAACTAATCGGGCATTGAATACAAATGGCATGTGCATGGTTTCTTGAATATGAATGATCCTACCAAAATTTCTTGTTTAATGCTAGCAAAACAATCTATCAATTAAAAATAACCAGCCACAAATTGCCAAATCAAGATTTAAAAAAAAAAAACCTTTAAAAATCAAATAAAAATTGTATATAGATATCATACACAAGGTTTCCTAGAAATCACTTAAGGTATAAAAGTCAGTGTGTCATTAATCTCTCATGTTTCGGGTGCACATGAAGTTGACATGTGTTTGTCAACGTATTTTAAAAACTTTTGAATAATTTTATTTGTATTAAATTTCACATCTCTTATTAAGATTACAATTGTACAAATCGATAGAATAATGTTATTCTTAACAATACATATCATTTTTAAAAGATGGGTTTTAATTGAATATTGTCCTCCTAATCCTATTGCAGTTCATATTTAATGGAAAAAAAAACATCCTTGCATCTCTTATAATACTTTGTTAACGTTAAATAAAATCTCTCCTTCCAATTCTCATCTAGTTTTCATCACCTTTAAAATAATAATAATAATAATAATAATAATAATAATAATAATAATAATAATAATAATAATAATAATAATAATTGTTGTTGTTGTTGTTGTTGTTGTTAATTTCTCAATTAAATTAAGTAATACAATCAATCAATGAATCAAAATATTAAATAATGATTCACAAATCAACACAATGTATTTTTATTAAAAATGCATAAATTAATTTGGCACTGAATACAGATGGTGTGTGTGTATGGTTTCTATAGAAATAATGATCCTAAAAAATTGATATATGATGATGATTGTCTCATGCTTTAGGCAAACATAATGGAGACACATCTCTGGTATAATAGTTGCTTGCAACTCTATTATTTCATTAAGATTTACTTAAACTATATGAAATTAGAAGCAAATGGTGGCATTTATTAATTATATTTTGAAACATCTCTTAGTTACCTTGAATAATAATAATAATCCAATAAATATGTTAAATCTCTAGTCATAAATCAATTGAAAGATATTAAGAAATGTTGTATAATTTATTTTTCATTAAACACATATTACATGTGCATGGTTTCTTGGAGAAAAGTAATGCTATAAAAATCGATATGTGATGAACCTCTTGGTTTCGTAGTGGATGTGAAATGGATACATGCCTATAATTTAACAAAGATGATACATTGTCATGAAAAATGAATCGATGTGTTCAGATCCATAAATAATGTCATACTCTATTAGTCTGTCAAAACATTTATTGATCCTAGTCCACAACTTCAATTGATTCATTTGTCTATGGCTCTAAAAATAATTTCAACTCTCTAAAACCATCTTGCTAATATTTAATTTCTCATGTGTCTTCTTAAAAAATCTAACATCTAAATCACAACATTGTCACATCATATACAATTTAAAAATCCATAAAATAATATTGAATCTCGAACTTCAAATTTGTTAATGAAAATGTTTAATCACACGAAACTCAATATAATTAAAAAATATGTAAATGTAGTATAATTTATTTAATTGTAAATTTTCCTCTATCATGCACCTATCCTTTTTCATTTATTAGCATTTTTTATTCCTTTTAGTCCATGTTTATCTTATAAATAGCTTCCACTAATTCTTCTCTACTTGGTTTTTCATTGGAAAAATGCCCTATTATTTACCACAAATGACCCTCCTACAAGACAAGAAGATGGAAACTACCAAAAGGGACAATTGATGGTCATATTTGGATAGGAAAACACTTGGGTAACCTTTGGCAAATGACATATTGACGAGATTTTATCAAAATAACCTAAAAATTCTAGTCACTTAATGAAGGAACATGACATGTCTTTCTCTTTTATCAGGGAAGTCAATTTTTTTTATTCTTGCTCCTTCCTCTAGTGCTCAATGTAGAGTGCTATGGACATGGATAATGAACAAGTATAAGTCCCATCAATTTTTTTTTCATTGATAAAGATAAAAATATTATTTGTATAATGAAAAACGTAATAAAAATTTAACTCGCAACATACATGAATATTTGAATTTATTTTATAACAATATGGACATCATTATATGTATATCTATTAATCGTATTCCTTTGTTTAATTATGTTTTACATTTATCTCATCATTTTCAAATCATTTATTTTTATAATATTAGTTTTGTTAATGTAATTTTTCATATATAATTTCATTTCACTAAATCCTTTAGTACTTTCTCATTTAACATCAGTATATCTTGTTTAATGTTTTCAAATTTGTAATCTCACAATTTAGAAATTCATGATCTCATAGTTTAAATTTTTCACCTAAAATATCACTACTTAGGGCATATTTAAATATGTTTAAATAACATGGTACATCAAAAAACACCCTTCTACCATAACAAATGATATATTTGATAGACACCTTCACTGAGTTGTCAAATACTCCCCCCTGTATTCTGGTGTCCAAACTAGAAGACTCTTTTTATCTCTTTACATTATTATATGTACTCTTGGTTCCATTAATTTATTTAATTTGCCTTATATTTTTCACATCTCTCCAATAATAAAATAAAATAAATGTTGCCTTACCTTCATGCATCTCCATAAAAACTGATATGCAATTAACCTATTGGGTTCCTAATAGATGTGAAGCAGACACATTTTTGTAATCTAAGAAAGATAGTATGTTGTCATGCAAACTCATTCGATGTGTTGAGCTCCATAGATAATGCCATACTATGCTAGTCTGTCAAAACATTTCTTGATCCCAGTCCATAGCTTCAATTTATCCATTTCATTGTAGATCTAAAACTAATTTTGACTCTTTAAAACTAGTTTGCTAATATTAAATTTTGCATGTGTCTTATCAACAAATCTAACATTTAAATTAAAATGTTATCACATCATATGCACTTTAAAAATCCATAAATGAATACTAATCACAAACTTCAAATTCGTTAATGAAAATGTTTCGTCACATGAAACTCGGTACAATTTATTTTTATATAAGTGTAGTACAATTTGGTTAATAATGAATTTTCCTTCGCCATGCATCTATCTATTTTCATCTGTTAGCGCTTTTCAATCATTTAAGTCTGTTTATTTTATAAATGGCTTCCACTAACTCTTATCGACTTAGTTTTCCATTGAAAAAGTGCCCTGTTGTTCATCACAAATCGCCCTCCTATGCGTCATGAAGATGGAAACTACCAAAAGGGACAATTGACGGTCACACTTGGATAGGAAAACACATAGGTCAACCTCCTGGCCATTGACATATTGATGAGATTTTAAGAGGATGATCAAAAAATACAATTCACTTAGTGAAGGAACATGACATGACTTTCAAAATTCATCGGGAGATGGTCGTTGGTGAAGTAGCTGTTAATGAGGAAGCAACTGTTACGAATGGAGAAGGGGATGATGAGGACAGTTGTAGGGGAGTGCTGGATAGGATTCCACCTAAAAGGTAGCCTGTCTAGTGAGCTGGTGTTGAGCAGTCCGATTGTCAGGCTAAAAAGAATGGACTTACATGGACTGAATTGGTTAAAAAGGGGTGTGGATCTAACAAAAGTACTCCAGAACTCTTCCCCTGTACTGTAGATAAGAAGGCGCCTTTAGAAGTCCCAGATGAATACATTTCCCAGGCTGAATAACAGCCCCATTGGCAAGTTTAGCAGTTTTAGAACTGAATATAGACATATTCCCGGATTGCGTCGGAAAAAGATGGGCGTGAAGGGTTAGGTGGCAATCTTGTTGAAATCCAAACTAGGAGTTTGGAGACAAAATATTGTGTACGAAAGAGAATGAAATTTGCTCTAGCTGCAATATTTTTGGCCAGAAGTGCGAAAATAATGAGGAGGAAGAGAAGTATTATCATGACTATGAATCTTTGAAGGACACGTGTAAAAAAACCGAACCAGAAGTAGATATTGGTTTACCCAGGACTAACGACAAGACAACTGATGCTTTAAAAAGGAGGTAGAGTCTCTTCCTTTGAATCAAGAGAAGCGCAAACTACCTAATCCTTCCCTGGGTGCGGAGGGTGGAGTGGTAGAGAATTAACGTAAAGAGGACATGTTCAATAATGAATCTGCTTGTCTTAATGAAGATGGATTTAGCATCGAGGATTTTATTGAATTAAGAAAGGTGGTGAGGAGCTGTTGGAGGATCTTTATCTGTTCATTTATGAAACTAAACAATCTGGAAAGAATCTGAAGAACAAAGGTGACAAGAACGAGAATGTCTCTAAGTTGATGAAGGAAGACATTGAAGCTACTAAGGTACTGAATGCTGAGTTTGTAGCTGCTAAGAATTGCAATGAGATAGCCTCTTCTTTCAAGGCAGTGGAGCCGCTTCCATTAGAAGGAGCAGTGGAGGTCCAAGGGAAAGATGCTGCGGTGGCTAAGGAGGAGGGGATGTATTCTGAGAAAGTATAAATATTTATCGACAAGGGGGCTGGTGGTATAGATCAGCTAGAAGTTCCACGTCTCGATTTGCCCCGAGACTAATTTCTCTAAACTAGATCTGTTTGAAAAGATTGAAGCTCTGTTAGACACAAAGTTAGTGCACCAGCAATCGTCGAATCTTTATTCTTGTAAGGATGTGTATCCTCCTCCCTGGTCGTTGGATTTGGTAATATTTTCACCCGTCTAAGAAGTGCTTGAAGTAAAATCATATGCGGCAGAAGGGAACAAATAAAGTTATCTTGGGGGGCAGCAAGAGTAAAAGGGGATGTCCTCTCTCCAGAATTTTAAAGCCGATGGATCCATCTATGGACAAGGGTTCCAATACTTGAATGGTTACAGTACTCTTCACCATGTTTTTGCTTCGGATTACCCTAGTAAGAATTTGTTTTGATTCGTTGCTATTTTTGATGGGTCCATGGCGGTCGGGTTTCGTATAGGGGATTACTGGTTTTGAACTGTTCGGTGAATTTTCCTGGACCTGCTAGTTTGTAATTCAATTCTTGTTTTGACTGCCTTTTTGGTATTTGTTTTTATTTTGGCTGTTACCATTGCTTTTTGGGTTGTGGTGTCCAAACTTAGGAGTTTGATCGCACTTTTTGGGATTGGGTCCATTGGGGACCTGTGTTTAACTTTCTTTATGGTGGAAACTTTTTTTTTGGGGGATCCTTTTCGGATTTTTGTGAGGGTTTTATTTTTGGAATTTTTTTTTATTTTTATTTTTATTTTTATTTTTTTTTGGGGATTTGGGCTTTTTTTTGTTTATCATAATTTTTTGGGTTTGATGTTTTTTGTACTGTTTTTTTAAAAAGGAGATTTGGGTCTTTTATTGTACTTATGTTGGATTTCATACCAGTTAAATGTAGGTTTACCTTAATCCGAATATGACATGACTTTCTCTTTTGTCAAGGAGTCATTTTTTTATTTTTCTTCCTTTCTCCAATACTCAACATACTGCTATAAATATAGCTAAGAATAAATATAAGATTCCATAAAATAATGTTTTCATTGATAACCCTTCAATATTTTTTTTTACCATGAAAAGAAGGTAGTAAAAACTTAACTTAGAATGTAAATGAATATTTAAATTTATTTTATAACAATATGGATATAATTATGTGTATAGATCTGTACCCTGTTCAATGTTTTCAACTTTGCAATCACACAATTTAGAAAGTCATGATCCTCACACTTATTTTTATTTTACCTACAAGCTTTCAATTTAGTGCAAATTTAAATAACATGCTACATTAAAAAAAACCCTTCTACCATAACAATTGATATGTTTGACAGATGTCTTTGCTAAGTTGTCACGTACATTTTTTCCTCCTTTACATCCAATCCTATAACAACATGTGTCAATATCTCTTTTATTTTAATATCCAAACTCAAAGACTCTTTTTATCTCTTTACATTATTATATCTACTCTATGATTCCATCAATTTAATTAATCTTATATTCTTCATGCTTTTTTATTAAAAAAAAAAATTAAAACAAATGTTACCTTTACAAAATATCACATCACTTATATAAATTTCCGAAAAAAGCACACATACTTCAATATGATTTCCAATTTCATAACCTTACTATAATATACTTTAATTTACAAAATGAAATATTTATAGATGGGTGCCCCATTCAATGTAGGTATCATGATAGGCAATACTATCCCATCACTACCACCCCAAAAAAATAAATAAAAATAAAATAAATAATCCACACCCATTCAATTTTCAGAGTTACATATAACGATTCAAAAGTTGTAACCGTCAACAATTTTTGATTTGACAAGCAAGGTTAATATTCAGAGCGACGACAAAGCTTATTATGTAGACTTTCTTCCTTCCCATTTTTGTCAGTGATTCATATGGAGGCGGCCATTCCACTTTCAGCGACAAAGACATTTGCATGATTTTGAGTTTATTGTAGTGATAGATCATTTCATGCCTGCGATAACAATGGCGGTGAAATGGTACCATTGCATTAACCCGAGCACAAATTTCAAAAATTTACAAACAAAAAATGAAAACTCAATTAAAGTTAAGATGCAATTTAATTTGCACTTTAATAATTGCATTAATGATTCAAAATATAACAGAAAAATAATAAAAGAATTTAGTTTTTCCTGGCTGTCAAAATAAAAACACTAACAACAATCACATAAAAATAAATGAATTTACTAATATTTTTCAATCCAAAATATTCTAATGTCAAGATGGTTGTAAAGGCAACAATGTTTCTACTTCTCTTGGAATGTTTTGCGAATAATATAATTTCGTTACTGAAGTGTCTTGTGTCATAAATTTTAATATTCTAGAATTATGTCTGAATGTTTTGGGAATAATGAAAGTTCATTGCTGAAAACGGTTTGTGGGGTATGGCATACATTTTAATTATTTAAACTTAAGATTAATATACGATCAAAATAATAAAAAAATAGTACTTTTTTCATTATTCAAATTAACCACAGTTTTGTGCACATTGAAAAAAGGTATTAAATCAAACCAAGCGTTACCGCAAACCCATTGTAATAGCTAGTCGTAAAGAATGGGGACAGTACATGTTAATATTAATAGAAAATGAATAATATCTTATAATACATTTTTCAATTAACCAACTCCATGCAACAAAGGAAACTCATATTAATATTAATAGAAAAATAAAATTCGATCAATACTTATTATGTGTATTTGTATTCAATATTTTTTATAATTTAAAAATTAATGTTAGATTTTTAACACCCCTTTAATGGGCATAAATGTGCTTTATCCTAAATGGGCTCTTGTTTTGCAATTCGAGGAACAATACCATTAGTATCGCGATTTCTCATTTGGAATGTATTATATATTTAGATAGATAAATATATTTTGTTGTTATTATTTTTTGTGTAGTTTTTAATTTAATGTATATTTAAAATTTAATGTCTTTTATTTAATTTTTTTCCTAACATAATATTAAATAATAGGATTTTATAAAGAGAATATATTTCCTTTACACTTTATTTTATTGTTTGACTTTTATAGTTGTTCCATTTAGTTAGGCCAATATAATTTGATTATTTGTAATGCCAATTTCAGACTTATTTTATATATTGATTTCTATGATTACATTTCGTTATATATTATTTCTGATGGATTGTGTTTAGCACATTTATTTTGTATTTTTATAGATATGGATTCACTTTTGGAATGCATATTTGTTACGTTATTCTATTGATATATTATGATGAGATGAAACTAATTTCATATGTGACATTAGTTATTTCTTTCTTCTTACTAGGATCATATGATGATCATGATTATTCTATGTTGGTTACAGTGGTAAACATATACATAAGTTGTTTCTGCTAGATCTGATTAATATTGGTAGTCGATATTGACTTGATCTAGTTGGTAGTGACTCACTTATAACAATGGCTATTTTATAAAATAAAATCAATACTTAAGGTAAGCCCATCATTCTAACAAGACAATGGCATGATGATTAATCAATTTGATTCATATATTAACAAGTCAAGGTCTCATTTTAAAGGCACTTTGGCACTCATTTGATATACATCTATATAGTGAGGAAATATGATTTATTCCTTCTAGTTTTTATTAAATCACTATGAGAAGTGAAATTCCAAGTGTTAAGCTCTCTAAATACAAGTCAAATCAATCATAAAAAATTATAAAATACACATAATTAGTTGTACACAAATAGTGAGTGAGCACAATTGTAGAATAACACTAGGTTAGATAATTATGTGTGGCTTTATTTACCTCCTCTGATATGTGTGTGTGTGTGTGTGAATCATCAGATGGGGATAATTGAGATCAACTCAACCCATTACAATTTCATCTATTTTTTAGGATTATAGATGTCACAAGTACACCTAAGTTTTTAAGGAGAATGATCCTAATTTATGGAGCTATGTACATCATATATATTATATATATAGTGGTCAATCATCAGATGGGGAAAATTGAGATCAACTCAACCCATTACAATTTCATCTATTTTTTAAGATTATAGATGTCACAAGTACACCTATGTTTTTAAGGATAATGAGCCTAATTTATGGAGCTATGTATATTATCAATGTTTTTAATGAAAAATATAGTACAAGAATGGAATGGCAAAGGTGAACATACAATCATTAAACCCTAATTAGATGTAGCTTAACACTAACCAACATGTCAATATCAATTTATACTACTAACCTAATCATATGCATCTAACACATCAAAATGATAAAATAAATTTAGGAATAAAATGAACCATAAGAATGCTTATCCATATTTTACACTTTCATAATAGAGTCATAGTCATCTAGTCAACTAAAAAAAATCACTGTTTTGATCCGCTTATTACTTTCTATATTTGTCATGTGCCACATGTCAAATCAAAATAATTAATCTGAGTATTTAAATTTAGATGTATGCTTGAATGCCATAACTATTGATATAAATTAAATTTGAGGATTATATCTTAATTAAAGTAATATCACCTCTTAACACAACTAAGGGTATTGTTTTTTGAATGCATACACATTAAATAGCATAGAAACCTAGGTTACACTTAGGGTTTCATCCTTACAAGGTTTTAGATTTGATCCTTGGTGTTTTATTTTAAGACTTGATTTATTATTTCCTATTTTCTTTGTGAAAATTTTATGTGTGTGTGTGTGTGTGTGTGTGTGTGTGTGTGTGTGTGTGTGTGTGTGTGTGTGTGTGTGTGTGTGTGTATCTTTTTTCGATGCATTTTTCCACTCACTTCTATTATAATTTACTATATTAGAATTATTACTTGATGGGAATATATTTGGATCAAAATATATTTATTTTTAGAACTCTATTAGGCTTTTCATATTCATATTGAAGAGATTAAAAACTTATATTTTACACCAAAATAAAATGCATCATTTTTAGGAAATTACATTTACCAGTTTTATTAAATTTAATCTAGAGGGTGAATAGTGAATCTATTTTAAAATTAATTTTTGTTTTCTTCTATATATTAATTTTTATCAAAAAATATCTTTTGGATTATAAAAATTCTTGATGATTGTATTAGAATGGTTGGTTCTCTATTGCCTCCATATTTGTTTAACTATTCGAATTAGGCCTTAGCTATATTGAAATAGCTTTCTTAATTCCCAATAAGTCATAAAATGGAAAACTAGTCACGAACCCCTAATGATTATCATCATATGGACTTCTTATTTGATATAAACTTCATTAATTATGTCAAAGAAAATCAATAGGTGATTATCCAAACTTGTGTGATTATTAATGTAAATTATATACGTCAACAATACAATAGTAATGGACTAGATTGTGACCATGAATATCAAGAGAATTGGTATGATAGTTAATACTATAGTTAAGAATAAAATGAATCCACTAATGAAAAAATAGAAAAACCTCCTTCTCTTACTTCCTATTTACATTCTTATTTAATTCATACAAAATAAAATGATGATAAATATAATAATTCATACATGCATGTTCATAGATTATCTTATGCATTAAAAAATGAATATTCTTTCTCTAGAAATGGGAAAAGAACACAATAATATGAAACTCATTACGTATCTCTAGAAATAGAAAAATACAGTGAAAAATGTGAAATTCATTATATAGTTTTAGAAATGGAAAAATAAAATTAAACCCTCTCTATCTGTCTCAAAATAATGAAGGATATGATGATTCTTTATCTTATCTTAGAATCTAATGTCAAAAATATCTCTCCAAAATAATAATTTTTTAGATCAAATGTGATGGAAAAGTAGTGATATGAAAAGATACATATTCAGAATGTGAATCTATAAAATGGAATCCTACACAAGAGTGATGAAATATATTAACCTATGCATGTAGTATACATTTTTTTCTTTGACCTCATTCACGAATATCTAATAGTATACCTATGGAAAGTTAAAATTAATATGATTAAATCATTGAAGATAAATTTTAAATATATTAAAATTACTTCCAAATAATTTTTATCCTTAATTCATGCTCAAGGTTCTTTACAACACAAAATTCAACACTTAACCCTACAAATAAAAGCATAACCTGATTGGGTTGATTTTCATCCCATATATAGAGACATAATTGTGTGATATATTTTAGACACCACATTATATTTTGAATAAATCATGCCTATATTTCATATATTTTATGGATGTAGTGATCTATAACTAAATATTAGACATCTTAGGTTCTCTATAGGTAAATATGAGGGTAGTCATATTTTCTATAAAGTATTTCTAAAAATTTAACTAGACGATATTTGGATTGGTTTCACTCTTTGCATAATGGATATTTACATTCTAATATTTATTTATAAGATACTTTTTTATGTGATACATTAATAATAATGGACCAATAATTAGATATGAATGCTTACCTTCTCTACTTCTAGGAAAACCATAACTAGTTTGGGATTACATTTGATGATTTAATCTTGGTATGCATTGATCAATAAATAAATAAATATATTATAAAACACAATACATTTATTTTATATAAATCACTTATCCACTCATATTAGATTTTATTTAGGACATTTTTTACTTATTCTAATATATTTTTTTAACAATACTATTGCACTAGAAGTTAAGTTGACAGTTGTTATCATTCGAAATGAGACACATGAAGACATTAATCCCCAATAATAAATTATACGAGATTAAACTAAGGAAATATTCCACCTCATATAGAAAATATTATAATGAAATAAAGTCAAGTTAATATGTTTCAATAAATGAAAATAATATATATTCTAAGCAATATCCAAAGTGAATAAACCTACATTCAATAAGATAAAACCACTCAAATATGCTATTATATAGAAATTATTCTAAAATAATATAATTAATTCATCTCCTAAGTATTATAATTCTCCTCAGAGTATCAATAAAATAAAATGAAAACCATTTTATATTTATCATTGTATTAATTCGAATCAGGATAATTAGTGTTATGTATTAGGATAAAATATTACACAAGTTTCAGATATATGGTATATTAATTTTGGAAAGGTTGATAGCCAGTTAAAAATTTCCCTTCTCCATATACTTCTACTACTCATTTAGTGAATATCAAGATTAATGAGGTCGTTTCTAAAAATAAACTAATGGATCATGAGACTTCTACAGATTATGTTTCTAGGAAATGATATTATTCTAGTTCACATTCTGCTAAGATTGATCTATAATATAATTTAATCAGTATAGAACCAATGGTCATCTGAGCTATAATTAAAAAATAATCCAGATAATGAAAATTAAAAAAATATAAGGCACAATAAAATGTACGACTAGATAGCTTTCCTTATAAAATAAAATGGATAGCAAAAATGAATTAAGAATGTATAGACCAAAGGAAATGGAGAGTTAAAAATATCTCTTATAAATAGTATAAATGTAAATTATTTCAAAAAATACTATAATTTTTATTTAAAATGTTACATTTGCTTCTTATTACCTAGTGGGTGGGGAAATCATTATTGAGCATAAAGGGTAACACATAGTAATACCTCTTCAAGTAAGTTATCCCACTATGCTATTAATATTTTTATAGAGTAATGGGGTATTTCACATACTCTTAGGACATCCATAGATGGTGAGAATTTACACACTAACCTCATAGTACATTGATGCCAAAAATACTTATATTATACAAGATTGGTCATAGTTCTAGGCATAAGGTATGAGTAACATTTACATTTAGTGATATCCCATCATTTATCCTAAAAAACCATTATGATTTGTCTATAAAAAATTTAATTATCTTTCTTCAAAAATGGTTGGCACACCTATTTAGGATAATTATTTATAGATAGCTAGTAAATTTTTTTAGGATGAATATACATATTCAATTATTACACATATATATGATTTATCTTTACAACTAAATATTTAGTGTTGACCACTTTGATTATTTATTAAGATACCACATATGTCTCCATATTCCATAATACATACTCATTTAGAATTATTGATTGTTTTATGTGTTCCTATGTCAACACAAGAAGCGATATATCTTTCTACTACACAAGGATAACCATAGATCCATTGTCCTTATAGATCTATATACCATTACCTTGAGTTCTATGATCAGTGATCATGATATATTTGGGACACCAAATTACTCCTTATTAGATTATGACCACTTCCAAAAAGATATTTCCAATATGTGGTAGAGAATGTTTCCAATATTTGATATCTAAACTTCACACAACTATCCCATTTATATTATTTTTGATTATATTTTAAAGATATCAAATTTATCAAAAATACAAAAAAATAAAATAATCATAAAATATATAACATTTAATCATTTTAAATATCTAAATTCAATACTTGAGTATTACATGATAACCAGATTACAATATTTACATATGTTATTTATCTCCTTTTTTGTAAATGGAATATTCATTACATGCATACATGCATTTCATATTATTATAATGTTATGCATGATATACAAATTACACATAGACATATAGAAGTTGGTTTTCCATCTACCTAGTGGCTATGCCAATACTTGGATAATCTGGTTCCATAGGTTTCACTATTATAGATTATATATTTGTATTCCATTTATATCAGTTTTAGCTAACCATGTCTCTTACAAATTTATTTCTAGTTACTCATTGTTTACACATTGATACATGATATGCCATTATAAATTGATGTGACATTAATACAAATCAATGGATTATACTACTTCCTTGTTTTAATGTCCATTGATGCTATTAATATTTTACATAATAGGATACATTGTGTTTGAATATTATCTGTGGTCCTTTAAATATTGATGTAACATCCTTGATATTCCTTTTTTGTAACATGTTTATATGCCCTTACATTTGGCCCTTGGCATTATTTCTTGTGACATATTATGTCCCTTGTATGTGGGACTTGGACTTACGTATGATCCTAACAATTTAACTAATTGAGATTTATGAATATATGGTGTGCCATTATTTATATCATGTACTATTACCATGTATTATTAACAAATTACACTTGTATTATGTTATCATTTATACATTTATTTATACATTAAACTTATAATTTTGACAATCCATATGCTACATAAGTGCCATGATCAATATATAAATTTTCTTAATGACATATTATCTAAATGATCAAACAATATTACATGTTTCTATATTTATACATGACATGATACAATTAACTCTTATTTTTAGATAATTGGCTTACATTAGACATCATGTTATGTATAAATTCAATACCTTTTTTTGAAAGTCTTGACATGGTTAGTGATTCCATATGATGAATTTTGTTGGAATGTTTAGATCTATAGGAATGGACCAACTTATTTGCATTTTTTTAAGAATTTATTTTTGTGTGTATCTAAATATAAAATGTTTATATATTGAGTGATTTTTATACTCACAACATTGATTCAATGTTATTCATAACATAAAATTGATTAAATTATAAGTACTTATTGCATTCAAAATTTAGTATAGTTACATCTAATTCTTGTAGTGAAATAATATGCACTCTTTGTTATCATAATTGATGAAATTAATATTGTTTAGTAACATTTGGCGTTATGGTTATGATATAATTCAATATATTATAACATTCTTCTTAAATGTTACAAGGTGATATGGTGTTACATAATATATTTGATGTTTTAATTTAATGACAGTTGTATTAATTGTTGATCACAAAATAATGTTCTTGATAATTGATCACTTTGGAAAATGATATTAGGTTGAGAAAATGTATAAATTAGTAGTTTGATTATTCTACCTCTTCTGTTGGAATGCAAAATTTATGTGACTATAATACCCTCTTTCATGACTTTATCTTGATGTCTTTTGGCACATTATTAGAATTATTTAATTGCACATAGTCACAGTAATACATTTATTCTAGTGAGTTATAAGGTTGTTTAAAATATGTCTTGGCCTTGATATAATATCACAAACTCCCCAAGGTGATAAGTACTTAACATTGTTCATTTGGCATATTACTCATTCGGGATGTTGTTTAGTTATTTTTTTGGTGACAATAAGTTTATTTCCTAAAGTTATAAACTTCAAAGTATTTTGAACATTGGTATTTCCTTGGCATTTGATTAAATAGCTATATTTCATTCATTATTTAGATTTAATACATTTGGTGTCAATATTTATTGGTATGTTATTCAAAGAATGGAATAATTTTTTGTCACTAAGATGATCTACCATAGACTCAATTCATTTTTCCTTGCCTTGAACATAGATTTATGTTGACAAATGTGGTGATGGTCTAATTGACTCGCTAAGTGTTTAGTAGATTGATTTTTTGGTTTAACAACATTTGGGTTTTTAGAAATGGTGGTTATCTATTAAATTATTGGACATTTCACTCAGGTTCATTAATGGGTAGTTATTGAAAAATCCTAACACAAAAGGGTTCAATTTATCAACTTTTGCATCATTTCTACCAAGATCTTTTATGGAAGTTGAGCTCTATATATTTGTTGGTTGAACTAGGATGTTAGATTATGCATATTTTAGTTTTATCTTAGGATTAAAATCACTATCAAGGTATGATCAATATTTTTTTAATGTGAGAAATGTGTTATTTCACCATTTTAGAGCCCCTATGAAATTAAAGTTTGCTTCTTTGAATGAACTTTTAAAAAATTCACGATATTGATTATTTAAAATAAATTTTGAGAAGGAACTAATGAACATAAGATTTTGTATTTGATAAAATTATATGGAAATTTGGTGAACTATGGATGCATTTTTTCTGTTTCAATTGGTGTATTCAGTTATTAATGTCCTCAGGTTGAAATATCTCCATGCTTCTTCTTCATATTGATCATCGTCTTTGATAGATCTTTCTCAGGTATGCATAAAATATTACATTGAAAAGAAAATGCAAGAAATGCTGCATGCATATAAAATTTGTTGCTCTAACTATTGGAAATATTAATAATTTTTGGTACTTCATGTCATGACTATTGTTTCCATTAATAGTTTTATTATTGACAAAAAATATTGACATATTGTTGTTGGGCTTGCATGCTATGGATTTTTCATAAATATTAAAAGTACGATTTACATAGGGGGATGCATGTGTTTTTGAGTGAGAAATGACAAAGTTTTTTTGTCAATTTTTTTTAAAAAAAATCCTTTTTCATGGTGTAATATAATAGTTATATGTTGAATAGTTGAGCTTATTCTATTGATTTATTTTTGCATATACTTTTAATAAAGGATGGAAAATGATTGCCTATATTTTGAGATAGAATATTGTTGAAATTACTTATTTTTGGGTAAATAAATGCATTTTGATCACCTACATAAATTTTTGGTGTGCTAAATTTTATGGCCAAATTACCATCACATCAAACTAGAAATAACATAGTATGACAACCATTTGGACGTCAAATTTAACATGGGATAAAATATACTAAATTGGATATTTTTAAAAAAGTGAAGGTTTTTCTAATTTAATATGGGACTTATATTTCATAGTAATTATTCAAAATATGTCTGTATGAGGGTTTTATGTTTAATAGTTCAATTTTTAAATATGGGTATGCCCATATAATGAAGTAAGTGTTTCTTGGTGATATTAAGATATGTGCATTTGATAAAATGATGGCATGTTCTATAAATAGATTTTTATAATAAGCTTGTATAAAATATAGATTAAGTGTGTGATTTTTAAATGATGCAACATAGTGGTTGTCAACATTTGCATATAATTTTTTTTAGTGCATTCAATTATCATGAGTTTACATGACCTTAGGGTTTTGTGTATTTCATTTTGAATGGTTCATATGCATAACATTTGTGCAAGGTTTTTAATTCAAATATAACAAGAGTTAATTTTGATATGATTTGAAAAATTAGTTGGGATGAATGAAAAAATATGTACCCAATATTATGTAGTGTTTAATTTTTTAATGAAACTCAGTGATTGGATGATTGCTTGTTTTAATGTTCATTCTCCAAAAACATTGACTATCATATGAACATTAGATTGATATTGGAAAACATAGTAAATGTTGATAATTAGAATATGTGAATTTGGAAAAGAATGTTGAATATGACTTTAAATAAATTCATATTGCACTCAGTTTAAAGTTGGAGAAAGTTCTTTTATTGAAAATTTTAAATTAGTGGCAAAATTTAGATTTGTGGTAGTTTTTAGATTTATTGTTAGCAGGTGAATGATTTAAAATAGAATTTTGAACTTTTAAAAAGTAAATTAGTATGAGGTAGTCTATTTATGATTAATTTTGGTCATTTATTATTGGATAAATGTTATTTATGGATTATTAATTTT